>SJOL01006822.1:263979-281388 GCA_004794785.1 Opisthorchis felineus | reverse complement strand
GTTGTGAGCTACTTCAACTAACTTGGAAGGCAGATATCAGCCACAGGGGAAGCAGTTTACGAAATGACATCCCACATCACGAAAGCCGGGACGGCGTTCTCCAACCTTCGACCATTCTGCCGACGGTTCCTTATTAGCATTTTACTGAAAGGACCAGTATATTTCGCATCGGTCAGATCAGTACTTCCCTATGGGTGCCGTGGTTTTTCACTATGCGTCGAAGGTATGCAACGATCGTCGACTTTTGACCATCACTGCTGACGTATCATTCTCATCGATTATGGCAGCAGTGTATGAACATTAAAGTAAGGCTTTTTGTCTTACATGGTATCAAGGACTCAGAGCTATGCAGCGTGATTTTTCTCTACAAGCTTCGTCTGCCCGACCACATTCTGAGAATGCGACCGAATCGATTACCTAGACGTGCTCTGTTTACCTTACCAGGTGCGAATTGGAGGGAGCGTTGTGGAGGTCAATCAATAGCATGAAGGGGTAGCCTACAAAACGGATGTGCAGTCTTCTTTACCTGCCTCTAACACCTTGGGGATCGAAATACTCTCGGAGGCATTGGTTACGCCGTTAATATTGCTCTCCTTGGATCAGACCCTTTTTTAAAATGCAAACTGTTTCAAATAACTTAAATAATTCTGCTGCATTCTCCTATATGTGCTTTGTACCTGTAAAATGTATTACTGCAAGATTGGTTGGAATCAAACCCAAACCTCATGCTTTCAGGCGAAGCGGTAGATAAGTTTGTTTATCTGGGCAGCTGCATAAATCCCGGCCGGCTGGTTAGAAACGAAATCACTTTCTGAATCAGAAAGGCTAGGTCATCGTTCGCCAACCACCAAAATATTTGTGGCGCCGACTTGATACTGTCAAAGGGTAGACTGTACAATGCGACGGTCTGACCTGTCGCACTTTATGGTCAGAGACGTCACCGCTGTGTGCTGAGGACCTTCGGAGACTCTCTGTGTCTGACCATCGGTGCCTCCAAAGCATCGTGTGAGTCATGTGGGAACATCCTATCAGTAATGCTGATGTACGCTAGACGGTTTTCGGAAAAGTTCACTCTCCCCCGATGGATCAGCTGGTCAAACCCCACAATAGACTCCCCATAACTAGCTGTTTTGTTCAAATAGATGCCGATGCTTTGTTGTTTTTTTCCATTCCAACGTAGGCCCGTAGTTTCAAGGTTTTTTTACGACCGATCTTAGAAAGTGACCGATTCTTGATGTACTTCAAAACGTTGTTCTTCCGAATGCAGATGGTCATCTCACCGGTTCACCGGGACCAGCTGATGTTGTGGCGCAACTGTGTCAGCATTGTCGTGAACTCAAAGCCAGTCTTATCCGTGGTCACGAGAATTTTGCGGTGGCTGTGCAACACCTAACGCAGTTGGCCACGATTCAGGCCCGTCTGCCACAGTTGGCACAGGCATGGGATCTAATGGACTGCATAAAAAAGGTGGGTTTTTTTCCTTCACCGTGCACCTTCCATATCCTTGAGCCCAACCACCGATGTTTGAAATAAAAATAGGGTATCTTCCGCTTTGTTTAAATGAAAATGTTCGTGTGTCTGATCACATCTATGCAAAATTTCCTTCGCTTCCATCAATCACCAAACTGTGAGTGGACTGACCAGGATTGATCACGTCTCGTCCTTGTGAATAAACTAGTTTATTCTTAATCTCGTCATGTTTCAACTCCGGGTAGACAACGATTTCTGGGATCGTGACTTCCGTACTAACTTCATATACTTTGCTGGATAGCTTTTCTTGATAGTCAGGAGCTGCGGTGACTCATGATCCATTCTATACGCTTACTGCGGAGACGTTTTTGTCCCTCTGAATTGTCTCTAAATTGTCCAACTCCTCTCTCTGCCCGCAGTGTCGGCGGTACAAACTATCCGAGGAAGTCCGTAATGCCGCTCAAAAGACGTTCAGCGCCTTTCAGTCCATCAAAAGTAGTGCTACAAAGGAAGAAGTAAGTTCTCTCGTTTACGCGTTCCCCACAAATGTCTGCAATCCAGTACGCTAATGCGGTTTACACTTGTATTGTCCTAACCTGTTCTGATATCTTACGCAATAACTGTCACTAAACTCTTTCGAATTGTGCATCAGCTTCGGTTTTCTTATGCTCCTCATCTATCTCGTTCCAGCTCGCTGAGACTCAAGTTCTGATTGCTGCTCACCAGAATCGTCTTACGACTACCGCTTCTGGTGGTCATGCTTCGGATTTCAATTCAAATCAGTTGAAGCTGTCGGGCGATGGACATCCCACAACTAATGTGAATCCGCCCAAGACCACTCCGGAAAATGTTGTTTCTACCTGTGTATCCTCCCCTGTTTCTACACCTGTCGGGACGGCAACAACTACCAGCACCGCTAATTCGCAGACCCATTTACCTGAAAGTCCAACAGCGACGAAGGTGGAACCGGAAAATTTGACTGCTGACTTGGAAGCAAAGATGGATGATATGCTGTCACGGATTCGCGCCACGGAGGAGCGTATGGCAGCGGCAGCTGCTGCTGCTCAATCCCATTCAAAACCGATCAGCAAGTTACCGCATGGCATTGTTCCTGCCACGTACCTGCACCAAGAACTGGGGTCTAACATTCCTTCCTCTGGGCATGTCTATGGCGGTGCTGGTCATGTAATCCGGGCAAAGGCTGTTGCCGCTGCAGCCGCTCATATGCATGATGAGGAAGATGAAGAATCAGTCATGTCTCGCGTGGAACAAGTCGCAGCCTACGAGGAGGCTTCCAAGGCTACTTCTGGCGTTTTAGGGCCAACGGCCGTCAACACACATGTTCATCGTTCACCGCCCCCGCCTCCGCCACCCCCACCCTTTCCTTCTACCTCGTTTCGTGTGTCTACCGGCACGACAAACTCCACTCCACTCTCTAACCGTACCACGTCTCCCCCATCTGTTGATTTGGACCTAGACTCGCGCATTGAACGCTTGATTACTGGCCCCAAGTCAAGTCAAACCAAATCTCCTGTTATTGTGTCTAATCCGAATTCCCGATTCACCGAGTCCTCGTCCAGACAAATCGCCGCCGGTCCTCTTCTAACGGGAGACGGTAATAATGGACACCCAACAATTCCTGCCCCTCTGCTCGCCGTGGCTGATAAGATAGCTGCTGTGCGTGCGTTAAATCCGTCCCCCAAAAAACGAGACCTTATTCGGAAATCCCCACGTTCCTCACTGGTGCAGACAGATGCGGGTGCGAAACAGCTGCAGGCTGATCAGCACGCCTCGCAGGACGATGAACTTTACGATTTGTTGGGAGTATGACGAGTCTTTTTCTATCATTTACTTGCTCATGCATTCACAAACGATAGAATCGTTCTGTGCACGCGCACCCCGGAATAGGTGACCACTCCCGTGTGAATGGCTTATTTCAATGTGGTACTTGCCGCGAATTACCAGATGTGGGATGCATCGCGATTGGCTCCTTTTTATTACAACTACTTCTATTCTTTCACGTTTTGTTACGACCGTTCATTTTTTTACTCCCCACGGATCCTGCTGTTGTTACTAATCCGGTTGCAGCCACCTAACACGTAGTCATCGTTGCTGCTCTTCTGTGCGACGATCCACTTATCACCTATCCCCACTGGGCCTTGTTGCCTTGTAGATATGTCTCATTTCAACAAAACTGCACACACAGACTCCTCGGGATGCAGTTTACATAATACTTTGTCCCCTGTTGGTGAACACACGTTCACCATCCACTGTAATAAACATTTTCTCATAGCTGTGCTATTCTCGACAAGTATGTTTCACATGCCCCTCCAAGCGCACACATCTCTTGTCACATAAGTCAATGATGATGTATTTGTGGTTGGTTTTTGCAAAATCCTGATGATCATTGATGTTTGTTCGTTCTGATGCTGATGAGGAAAAGAACAGTTGGGCGCTACGTGGATAAGTCGAATCCTTTCCTCATCTCAGGTTTCTTTGGGCGAAAATAGGTACGAAACCTCCTCCACCTGGAGATCGAACACCTTGGGGGATCGGCCAATAATCCCATCATGGGTTTCACAAACCTCAATTTTCACCAAGACAAATGCAAATGGGTCACTCAACCGCTGGAATGTACATCAAGTTGGGTATTCAATACTTTATTCGAACGTTTTCACCTGGTGGCTTGTCCTTCCCAAGCCCCGTCTATGTTCTTGATGGTTGGGAGCGAGATGGCTTAGTGGTTAGAGCGCGAATTTACTGATCGGAAGGTCCATGGTTGGAATCCGACCTTCGCCTCTCGACTTCCCCTGTCTAGGCTTGGGCAACCTGGCAGTATCCTAGTCCTCGTGCTTTCGGGTGTCATGGCAGCTAGGCACCGAAAGAGAGTTACAGCTGAACACTCATTATTACTATTACTGCTGAAGACAGTACAACATTGCAATGAGTTGCAATTTTTACGCAAGTGCCCGTCACCCCAGACCAAGTGCTGAATCGGCCTTCTCAATTCGTGTCTGGTAGGCACAGTGGATAATACACTACCGATGTAGCAGAACTCCATACAACCAGCTACCTCAGCTGCTCCCTTGGATGCTTAGTGTTTCATGTTGTCCAGGCATTGCAGGTTGATAATGCTTTAGGAACTTTCTTATTTAGATCAAATCTAATGTCACTGTTACAATTCCGCTGCTGAATATGGCGACAAAGTACAATCGCCTGTAACCCGTAGTTGAACGTATGTAGTTGGTCATGAAGCATCTCTAATTGGAGAGGTAGTTGTCACCTTGACGTGGTGGTCGAGCTTGAGTACTGTGGTGCTCTAGGTGGTAATGTTGGTTGTGAGTTCGTTCCTCAGGGTCTATCCATGCCAGGAAAGTCGAAAGGGAGCAGCTGGGTAATGTGCACCGAGCCCCGTTGCTGTGAGCTATCCTAGTGTGAAACGGTCGTCTGTGACAGGAGCGTGGGAACGGCAAATCATTCCTCCAGATGAGTACCACTTCCACACTTGTGTAAGCGACGATGCAGCTTTCGCCCGAGGAGCGACAGGTCATAAAAATTCGACCTTGAAGGCTACACTTTCTGACCACCAGACGGTTGGTCATGACTGCCAATATCAGAGGATCGAGGACTTCAACATGGCTCCAACACCCTCATTGAGACTTGTACATCTGCGCCGTTTTTGGGTTAGGCCAACCACACTCGGTGAAGTGAGTCAGACTATCGAGACGCTAACTGCGAGCAGGGGTCTCAAAGGTCAAAGGCTAAGGTATGGACTACCGAAATAAACTCACCTTCCGTTGCCTTGTAGGTCGAACTTTTGAGTCTAAGGCTTCAGGTTGACTAATCTGTCCGGACCGTCAAGGATTAAAGTTTCCCCATTCATCTCTTCGATGACCAACTCTGACTCACGATCCCTCCATCTAGATCCTCCTGGATCACCTGTCTATCTGGCACTCCAAAAGTTCTGCCCAATAAAATTAGACTAAAGATCAAGGGATCTTTCTTACACCGTGGCTTCTATTATCCCCACCCTCTCAAACTGGTCAGTAGGCGTCTGCCACAACCTGACTCGTCTTTTAAACACACAATGGGTAAGATGGTTTCTGTCGGCATCTGTCACAATTGCTTCTTTCAGCAAACCGCGGGTTTTGTGAACGTGATGGGTGATGTGCATGCTCAAGTCAGTCGACCAACCCAGAGAAAGCATTCTTACATGGTTGCTTCGAATTTTTTGCCCACCGAATACATAATGGCTACCACTTCCTCAGTTGTGCAGAGTACTATCTGTACCCAACCAATACGAACTCACGGTGCCCACGCTGTTATTTGGATGCCATCAACTGCAAACCAGTCATGGATTCATTTTGATTGTGTGACCATCAGTTATCCGTGAAGAACCTCAATTCAGTTTCATAACCTCTTCTGGACTACATAACCCGAACTCCACCATACTGGCTGTGTAATAATTTCGAAACTAGTTGATCACGCATCCCCTCGTTCGTCACTGCTGAATGCCTGCTCTGCTAACTGCCAGAAAGGAAATCAAGACCGAAGACGGACGCTTCGTTTGCGGACAGGTAGCAAAGCTTGAGACAGCGTGTATCATGCGGGGGAAAGTACGCGACAACCAGCAGCGCTTACTAGACGAGATCGTTTGGTGGTGGCTCTTATGGACCGGTCGACATAGGTCAATAAAATGAGCACACACAATCGGGCCACTGCTGCACCTGTAAGCCAATAATTTTCTTTGTGCCCTACTCCGAAGCGTTGGTACTCATGCTAATTCACTCGCAATACTATTTCCCTACTCACTGGTGATAAAAGGATGAGCGTACGATTCTTCTAATGTATCAACCGATGTGTTCAATTCATAGTGAGAGCACAACTCATCAGTTACGGCCTATCACGACCAATGGCAGTGCAGCTGTTACTTCGGTACATCGCTGGTTGCATTTGTGGGCATCGCGCACGTCGAGTACAGGGACAGTTATCGATTAAATCTACCAAGTGGCCTTACTAGTGGTTCACACTCTCAGCACGCAACATGGTCTTTTAGGACATTGATCTAGCTAATTTGGGTGACGTATTCTGAAAATTTGGATATTCTAGGTAGACATGGAGGGGGAGAATCCAGAAAAACGGCTGGTCTTAGTAGCCTTTCACATAGCACAGGCCGTTGACTCAATAAATGCTAACGGCTCAATTTTCAGGGCGGCAATGGTACCGTTCACTAACGTGCTCACTTGATCAATCTCATTATTCAGTGTTCCGCCGAACAAGGGACATTAATTCAAGAAATGTGGATTCTTCACTTGGTTGACCTCATTTCCATGGCACACAAAATACGATCCGAAAATTTAACAGCA
This sequence comes from Opisthorchis felineus, assembly GCA_004794785.1. NCBI lineage: Eukaryota > Metazoa > Platyhelminthes > Trematoda > Opisthorchiida > Opisthorchiidae > Opisthorchis > Opisthorchis felineus. The sequence continues at coordinate 274,552 of SJOL01006822.1, read as the reverse complement.
CCATTGTTTAGACGTAACATACTACTCATAACGTTTCTGAAAACTAGTGTTTTGTCTATAAATTATAAAATGGCGTTCGCTAACTATGCACTACCAGTAATGGGAGGTTTTCACCGCTAATTCAAAGGTGTCCGAAGCTACTGCTTCAGTATTGCTTCAAAAATGATTATTGTTGGTAGAAGCCCCAAACCATGGAAAGTATCACCTTCTTATAAGCAGGAGCACCATATACGAAAGAGTGCAAGAACAACAGAATAAAACCGTCGTCGCATTAGCCTGACAGACCTAGCGTCCAAGCTGCTCATTGGCATTGTGGTGTGCTAATTGGTCGATCATCGGAGACACCAGATTCATGAGACTCAAGCTGGTTTCCCTCTGGTCTTGGGCGCATCGCCACGTTTCTGCTCTGTGATGGGCAGTAGAACAGCGCCATATTTTCAACAGAGCTCGTTTATGTGCACTTTGGGGGGCTGTTTCTGATTCCGCCGATCTTTGGAAACTGTGAAAGTGTCACTGTTAAATTATTATCTGTTGGGTGAGCTTTGTGGTGCAACTCCTACGTTCGCGCGCTTTTCTGCAGCAAGTGGTCTGAAAAGTTCGTCACAAGGTTAGTGTTAGGCAACGCTCTCTCTTGCCATTACTCTTCAGTGTCGCTGTTGGTATGCTACTTGAAGCTCTCCCTTCTCCATCTAAAAACTCAGCATACCAACTGCTTCTGGGGACACTGCGCTTATTCGGTCAGAACTTTCCCGAGTAATCTCGGTCATCCTACCGAATGATCTGCACGCGCTTTACACCTGCAAGGTGGATGCGATCCAATCAATGAACAGTGGCACTCTTGGATCTAAGCTGTTCATCATCGACAGCGTTAAACCAGTAGTATATGCTGGTGCTTAACTGTGATATGTCCAAGCTATTTTCTTTCATCCGTAGGTGTGCCGATTCCCTCTTGATGATAAAACAGTGACACTCTGGCCTGTTGTATGCGGGTAGGCCATCATTTCGACTGTGTGACCGTATCTCTCTTATTTTTTGTTATCGTTGAACGAATCTGTAGCAGCTGGAATTATTATATCTTTGATGGACACTTTGCACCCAAACAACTGCTGCACGGAACTAAACTTTTTTCTACAGTTGCGATGCGCCTCTGCGTGGATGATCTTCTGATAGTGTGAACCGTACATGAGCCACTATGTAACGTTGCTTCAAATCCACTGGAGCTGTTCGTGCAGTTTCGCACCCGGGCTCTCATCCATGGAAGAAGTGCCGTGCATCCCCAAACTGTTGCGAGAGGTTTCGTATCTCTCAGAATTTCTGTAAAACATGGGAAACGTCATTCTGTAATGCCGGTCCTCCAACTGGAAGTTGGCCTCGTCTCCAAGTTGCTCTCCTGCTCCCTCAACTGAGTTGTTGCAGTTCCGTTTTTATGAATTTGTCGTCCTGAGCTCGGGTGGCTGAACCACAAACAGCCCGCAACAAAATTAAATGTCTAACCTTCTCAAATAAAAAGACACCAAATTTTGGTGCCCGTAAAAGCCCGTACAAATGAATTAAGATCTAATAGCTAAATCACGTGACCAACCTAAGTGTTGGCCTCGAATTGGGTGGAAATGTTTATTCTTTTAAGTTTTACTCCCACTTGCTCCTGACTTGTGTGTGCAGCGTCTAGCTCACACTAACTCGGTCGTTTTCCCAAACCAAAAGATCGAAATTCCCCATATACAGTGTTTCTGACCTAATTAGGTATGCAATCAATCAACCTATTGACGGTAGCTAAAATTCTCTGTCTTCCACTAGTCATGAGAAAACTTTCGATGACCATCTGACAATCGTTAGTAGTGTGAAGAGATTTGTGAATTCTCAAAGATTTCATCCTTTAAGTGATATCAATCTATGCTGGAAGGCTGAGAAGCCCCGTACAGCAATAAACAATAATCGTTCAGCTGTAACACGCTTTCGGTGCCCAGCTGCCATGCCACCTGAAGCAGGCTCGAATGCCGAGGTACTGCCCAGGCCTAGGCAGGAGCAGTCGAGATGCTGAAGCTTCATCCTTATTGCAAATCACCAACAGTGCGCGGGGAGTTTCGAATCCTCGACCTCCAGACTACCAGTGTGGTGACGAGCGCATGATCAACAGTGTGGTTAATCCGCACTTGCAAATCTGACAATCTTTGGAAGAAATCACAATTACCAGGGTTGCATATACTTATGTAAGCACTGCTCTGTCTGGAGTGAGTGACCCAGTTCCGTGTACTAATCATCCATAATCCAGTCTGTCTATCTTAGTAACAATGGGACGAGATGGTTCAGTGGTAAGAGCGCGAATTTACCAACCGGAAGGTCCGTGGTTCGAACCCGACCTGTGCCTCTCGACTTCCCCTGCCTAGGCTTGGGCAACCTGGCAGTATCCCAGCCCTCATGCTTCCTTCTGGTGGCATGACAGTTAGGCACCGAAAGGGTGCTACAGCTGAACGAAGAGCGAACCGGAGGTCTGGTAGCTAATGTTGATCTTCATCATGGCTGTCACAACCATGTCTGTCCATATTCAGCGCGGTAGACCATGACCAGATGAACAAGGGGCAATGTCTATTTCAAGTAGATAAACTTGGGTCATGGGCTGCCATAAATAAGGTTGATAGGGTCATCGAATACATAGGACGAATGGTTCCCATAGTTGGACTATTCGGAGAAGTCAAACAAGATGCTTATAGACAAAAGTGAGCTGGTTTACCTGCCAATGGCAAGAAAAATCTCAACTGAATATTTCAATGCAATGCTGACAGGACAAAGAAAAGACAGTCTTGTTTTGGCTAAAGTACCGAACGAGGGAACAAATTCTTTCCCTTGAAGATTCCAGACTCAAGTGGATTTGAAACATTACGTTCCCTTTATCCATCTCATCAGAACTGAAAGGAGGTATACGCTGCGATAAGTTAACACTTCAGTCGCGAACGCACATATAAATAAACAGTAGAAACAGTGTTGAGCGGACACTGATTGGCTTATTTCTACCGGTCTCTAAGTCGATCTTTATTTATATAACTTGCACGTTTTACGCCCTTGACTGAAGAGAGTGAATCTACCGATTGCTACCAAACTTTTCCGAAAAAAGAATGAAGGAAATGTTAACATATCACACCATATGTCTTCTATCAGTTCTACTCAAGCAAATTTGTTTGATAACCACTAACGTTTCCTGATGATTCTCAGTAATATGGTTACGATGGGTTTGATTTTATCACGAATTGCGGAGTAACCCAGTGGAACTCAACCAATGAGCCACTGTCAGGCAGACAAGATCGAAGTACAAGTGACACTGGATAAACCGATCGCTTTTTGAATAGATTCTTCTTGTCCAGCTGTTGTGGTTGAGCGTTCAGGATCCTCACACGAATAACGGTTAGTTTCACCCAACGTGCAGCCATCCGAAGACTGAAAATCAGGATTTTTTGGTGATTTTGTTGTTGGATACGCTCCATTCAGTTGCCTGGATGGATACAGTGCTCTGGGCTTGAAATTACGCACGTTAGTCTAGTGAAACCGGGTGTTCATACATTCTCGTTGCGTTGTCCACATCATTTTCATTTGTTTTAATCTTTCCAGTGGCGTTGAAAAGTAATGTTTACGACTTGCAAGACTGTGCTCTGGCTTCTTGGTCTCCATCCTAGCTCAGCTAAACCTATGAGTGTGAATTTTTCTTCCATATTTTTTCTCGCAATCTAGTACAAATTTATTTGAATGTCAGTGAACCTCGATCGAATAGACATCGCCGTTTCGTTTGGTCCACCAACTATTTCCTTAAACATTCCAGGAGCTTGCTTTTAGCGTCTGTAGGCTGCGTTCGGGAGGCTGGATCTGTCGGATCCCGGGCTGTTTTCATGAGTCACTTCGATAAATTACTCTTGCTTTAAAATGTGTACTGTGACGGTTTACTTCAGTTGTCCTCGGTTATTAACAGCAGGCGTTTATCAACTCCACTGATAGTTCTGCCTGACAAGCGGTGTCTAACCCAGTCTAAACCATACAGTTGCCGCTAGAAGCCTAATTGCGAAGAACTGCTTCAATAATATTTCATCGTTATCGAATATTAGACTTCGAAATATCCCAGCCTATCCGAGCATTAGAATCGCCCGACATGAAAACGGTGCTTGTTCAGGGGTGCAGATCTCGTTTCGTCCAGCAGTAGGCCCCATAATTTTTTTTATATTTTCCTTGCCCTAATGTGGCACCGTGGGGTACAGTATAAGCGAAGATACACACGACAGAGTTTGCCGTGTACAGTCATAAACTACTGGTCATCCTCTTCAGGTTGATACATTTTGCTGCATCGATCCTTGTTTCATCCTTGTGACCCACAACTGCGAACCGAAAATTGTGCTGTTCACTTCGGAATTTGGCTCTTCGACCCAAAAAGCAAACTGAGTTTTGCTGATTGCCACGAGGTACATTCTGTAGCTTCATTTTCGGAAGTTTGTTCTCACGTCTTTATTTCTGAAGAACCATGTGTACAGATTGTCAGGATGGTAGTTGACAGCCAAATTGCAGGCACCCTTTTGGGGGCTCGAACCCAGACCGTTGACAGAATAGTCCACGGTCTTACCCACTCTTGTCCTCAACGAAAGTGGCTTCCTTTCCAGACCGTTTTCATCCATCCTTGGCCTGAAAACTTTTCATTCTGTGTTTCTTGTCTTCCTTTTTGAAAGTGGTCTTCATACTGTTGGTACTGAGCTTCCGTATGCCTAATTCCAGGCTTTCGGTCCCAAGCTCTTATCCACACGTATGCCAGAGACTACCCTGACATGACCGTGCACACACCGTATGCTTTCTGAGCGACACTGGATTCTTAGTTTTGAGACACCTGTCGTCAGAGTCAACAATAGGGCAGTTAGTGGTTTTTAGAAGATACCATTTCTGATCGGATCATTGCAGCATTGATACCCATTCACTGCACCTACTCGGCAGCTTTGGATTCCCGAGTATAAACATCAACAAGGTAAACGTAGACTCGTGAGGAGCGAGCGTATCAACAGATGAAAATTTGAATACCTCAAAACCTGAATGCGTAAACAACACGAATATCAGTGAAAAGATTACTACACTCATGTGTTACTTTTTGCTGAAATTAAGTAGGTGAAATTTACTAATAATCACATTTGCATATCAATTTTGAGACTCAGCTGAATCTCTCGTTTATGATATCCTTCAACTGAATGTGTTGCACAAAGGCCGCCTCATGTTTCAGTTGGTACGATGAGCCCCAAGAAGGGCGAAATCGGTCGTGGGCTGTCGAAGAATTTTCAGCAACCTTGTGAGTAGTTTCCTTAGATGAACTTTACTTCTTTGGACAATCATTTGAAAAAACATTATGCCAAATTTGGTTTCCGGCGCTGTGTACATCAGTGTTGCTTGATTTACACTAGCATAAACGTTTAGGTATCACGCCAACTCTGTTCATGATTTGCAGTATCTCCGCTGTTTCCGAATCCCGCGATAAAATTAAGTAACTAGCCCGTCTTCGTGCACAACTTCCATAGTTTTTTAATCCGAAACTTTACAGTTTGGTGAATGTAGTAAACTTACATTTTAGTTCGCCAGTATTTTTAAGATGTCTTATATCGAAGGAAGGTCGAAAAATGTCTGTGACAAAACTACAGGATCACCCTGATTCGAAACCGACTTTTTAATGTCAGATCACCCATATCCAATTGGAAAGAGAATAGGAATCAAGGACAGGTTTCCCGTCTCATCCACTCACTTGTCTGGATTAGGTTTGGCACTCTGATTCTTGTGTTTTCATGGTAACTCGTGACAAAAGCCAGCGCAACCAATGGTATTGTTACTATGTCAGAACGGTTCCCACCTAAAGTCTGATCTAGGTTGTTCTAATCATAAGCTTGCTGAGATTTCATCCTGTGAGTGAGGTTGCTCTGAGCTGGAAAGCGGACTCATTAGCAGTGTGCACCCAACGGGTCTGTTTACAGATTCGAACGACCGACCTTCCATTAAGCAACTGGACACTATATCACATTGCCCATCAGCCGAACGGTATTATCTTCATCACTAACCAGAAGGTTGTGAATCGTCCTGGAGATATACCACGTGCACAGTTTTGATGATAACCAACAAGCTTTAAACAACTGTACGTTGCTTCTGAGCTTTTCAGCATAGGTCCACTTTACTTGCCGAATAAAAACCCTATTGAAGCTTTGGTTGAAGCTCCTGACAGCGTACAAATTGCAAGTTCCCAGCTCAATTTGAAGTGAATGTCCTCCTAGTTTCATTCTGAGGCCATGAAGCATTCAAGGCTCCCCATCCCTGAATGATTATTACCTTCAGGTAATACCCAGACCCGGACAGTGAGCCAGGTAATCATGTGACCATTGTGACGTCATATTAGGCAGCCTTGATCCAACGCAAATGCTTGACATACTGCGGAAAATATGGTAAAATACTGTTCATTCAGGAGGCATGTTTTGTACTAGAGAGAATTATCAACAGGGCCCAGAGCTTCAGCGCACAAATGGCGCAATAGTTGAAGTTGAGCAATGCTCCGAATCTTTTAAGAATTCGTGATGACACAATGAAGTGATAACACTGAGATCATCTGCCATCTGAGATCATCATCAGTAGCAAAACTAACGGAACTGCTTATCTGAAAGACGTACCCAGATACTACTGACACTGCTGCTCGTTAATTTTGGTTGTCAGTTCTTGATCTGTTGTACGTACGCAGTTGTCAGAATCCGGAGAGGTTGTTTAAAAACTCCGACCCAAATCATCTCTTCTGAGAGTTGTTCTCTCTTGAAAGAGGACCTGTGAATGGCGAGGAACGTATTATTCTATTATATACTATTGCAGACGTATTTTTCTCCCCGAATATCATGCAGTCTTCGTTGTACCCACAAATTCCAGCTACTTTCTTCCGATTTTAACTCGCACTGAAATTCTTTTAATCAGTGGTGACATTTCAGTAGCTGTCGGGCCACTGGCTTCGCCGGATCGGTCTCCTTTTCCCTCCCCTATGATGGGAATTTTTCACTGTACTGAAAATGATCATCTAGGGTAATGAAAATGTGTTTCGGATGCTATCTCTTAATCATTGGAACTAAAGATACCAGTTATGGTGGACGTGTGATCGGCTCCCCGAAAGTCTCAATCACTCTAGGCTTTTCTTCCTTGTTAGGGCATCCCAGATGGGTGTTGGATAGAGCATGGGTGAAGCGCTTTCTGTGGCTGGACCAGTCGGAAAAACAAGTTTGCCGTAAAAATCCATTTAAATCCAAAGTTCATTACACCTTGATTGTCGAACATTAAGTGGATATCGATAACTAGTTGGGTAAGCAACCAGACGGTTCGTCTTCTCAGCAGTCTATCGCCATACCATACCTATAACCAGAAAACGGACAAACTAACCAATAAAACTGCACAAAACAACTGGTATGCAGTCTGTGAGCGGCCCTTGGGACTTGCAACAGGCGGTCATCATCATCATCATTAACAGCAACACCTGATGGGAACACTAATGCTTGACTACTGTACAGGCATCCCAATTTGTTTGAAATGGTTTGCTTGTTTGTTTGTTCACCAAAGGGCGAATGGATCTGACTCACTTTTACTATATTCTAAAGGATATTCTAGGCAAAGTTTGCCGAGAAAACTGGGCCTAAAATTAACCAGAAGCTCCAAGAGATGGACCAAAATTAGTCCCTCCAGAAGGGAACAACCTTATGCAACTTTATCGTAGAGATTTTTCGGGTGTTAGATGGAGATGCTTTTATCAGTTCATCACGTGTGCAGCTTCACTGTTATGGAGTCAAAATTGGTCAAGGTTTGTTGACTTTATCGTTGAATTGTTTGCTGCTTCTTCGTGACTTTGAAGCAAACACATGTGTGTTGTGCGTCCGTATCTTCAGCAACGCTGCCCCACCAACCTCCTTAATACCCGTCCGACTGAAACGCCCCATCCGTTATTTTGATTTCACCTGTGGATCGTGTTTCTCCCACACCCATGGCCACGGGATTTGGATCGATATTGTGCACGTGTAATCGCGCCAAATTCCCATGCGGTCGAGTGGTCGGTCGGCTGAAGGGTGACCGGACTGAAAACATGCTGCAAATCATGTGTTGTATTCGCGCTGACATGTGCTTGTTCTATCACCAGATTATTTCCCCTGTCTTTGTTTTGTTGTTTTCTTTCTGATAGATATCAAGGCGTCCAACTGATTGAACGCGGCAAAATATCAAAACAACCATCGTGAACTGGACCTGTCAGTGAAGGTTGTTGTAATTCGATGCTCGACAGTTGAATAATATATGAATTGATAAATCACTTACGTTCATTGTTTAATTCTGTGAGAGAAAGGGGTCGCGTGGAGATCATGTGTTTACCTGAAGTATAGGAGCAGGACGGCCAAAATCGTGGGCTGGTTTATGTAATTATGTATGTTGAGAAACAGTATGATGTAACTCACCTTCCCAAAAGCAATGCCTCTCCATGATCACTTTCCGGTGTGTTGGAACGGTGGTGTGAACCTGTTACCCTAATCCTAGCTTAGGATGCTACAATATGGGCTTGTCCAAATTGAGGACATCCATGTCACGTGATAGCCTAGTGGGTGAGGGTTGAGGATCAGCTGACCTGCTTTTCTGTTTTACGGGAAGACAGATTGTATTCAGGCACCGCACACAGCTTCATCCTTTTGTTCCCTGAGCTTGAACGTTAAGCAGTAGGCAATTGTGTCAAAAAATCAACATACTCTAAACTAGATCAGTTCAGTTTAAAAACTATGAACCGTATGTTAATGTATGGTAGCCCGGGGATCTGAGTTTTTCACCAAACCTAGATTGAGACCAAGATGGAACAGTCAAATACGGAGTTGAGCAACACCTGAAGATGTAATGGTATAATCTAGCTAGTGTGAATGCTGAGAAAAGACATCCTGAAGGCGATAATATGTCACGTGTATCAGTATATCCAAGCCCTGGTGTTCCAGGTCCCCACGTAAGGGAATAGACCAACTGCAATTTCAATGACTGTTTCGCTAGGACTAATACGGTTCATTGCCTAGGAATAGCCTTACTACCGTTAGATCGAAGAGGGCTCTACACACAATCTAATCACTAGTTCAGCTTTTTAATCACGGATTAACCTCAAAGTTTGTTATTTGTCGTTCTCGACAGACGTGACAACCGCTTGAGCGAAATTGGTTAGACTCACTAATGGAACAGTTATGCTGCTTGATTACTCAGTGTCCGTACGTCCTGGAAAGAAGATGATGAGAGAACAAGGTCTCATCTGACACCACCGGCCGTCTTTAACTTGAATGTAAACTATCGGAAGAACCTTCGCTTCTGCCAGAATTGTCTTTTGATGATTAAAAAATTAGTGTGAACCTGTTACTGGCTTTTACGTGTACAATGTCCGATGGTTTAGATATATACGTTAGTGTTAGTGTAAAAACTGTGATTCATGCTGACAGCAATGGCCGGCCAAAACAAGACATGTTCAAAACTGTATTGGCGACAGTTTACTGACTGCTCAAACCCCCATGGCCAAGAACATGATAATGTTGCTTTGAGCAAATTGTTCCAAACAAACTTACAGAGACTTGTTGTTGTTATCCTTTCATTTTCAGCCTTCTAGCTTTCATTGGACCTTTTCGTTGTTTGTTTTCCGGGCAGACGCACTATCCGGTAAAGCACTGTTCGTCCACAGCCCATCTTGTGCTAAGTGAGGGGCAGGCAAGGCTGTCCAGAAAATGTAGCCCATACTCATTAAGAAATTCGGAATTAGTTGAAGAAAAATGGTGTAGCAGAAAAACAAGGCTTCGACTACCTACAGCCATCCCAGTCAAGAGAGGTATCCGATCTCCCCGGAGGTTTTCAAACCGGAGCAGAGCTGCTACGGGCTCTTCTTGGAAGCCATTTACCAAATTTTTGTCTCAAAAACAGTATAAAGTATCATCTGCGTATTCAAGACAAGAGCTAGTTATCGTTCTCAAGCATTATTTAGTCAGGTCCTTTGGCGCGGTTGTGATCTGCCTCGATTCACAAGTTAAATCTTGCGGAGTTTCTTAGCACTTTTTTTTACTGTCAAACGAAACTGCTTAGCTTTACTGTCCAACTGACCCTTGTAGTAAAATGTTTGGTCATCATAGCATGCATGTTTATACCAGTACGTTTACCACAAGGCTGATTTGTTCTTGCAAGTCCTTATTTAGTCCTGGAAACTTACCCTTGAGTTGTTCTATTTTAATCGCACTTTTAAACATTTCGTCCTAAGCGAAAAACTCGTACAAAGGTTCACAACCCACAGCGCTGCATTCTAATCGTCTTTCAATCCAACAGCTGCGAGTCCATTAGCACTTTTTTATTTCGAGCTTCCACTTCGTTACAGTTTGATGAAAGGGAGGCGTTTGACTTGTCTTAGAGCTGTGTTTTCTAATCGATTTGCGTGCTAGTTGTGTTGATTTGCTGTGTTGTGAGGTCCGTTGTAACAGATGTGTAGTCTGTCCGGAGATTCAATGTGAAATACGCCGATAAGAGTATCAACTCAACAGTAAGTGAATTTACT
>SJOL01006822.1:215414-262901 GCA_004794785.1 Opisthorchis felineus | reverse complement strand
ATTTTGTTTTGTACGATAATTCCTTGCTGAGTGACTAGCTCTATGACGATTCAGCCTCTAACACCTCCCCCTCTAACCCATCCGAATTTAGTTGGAAGTTACAAGAATATAACATCCAGATGCAGCATGGTTGTTTAAGACAGTGAAGGGTTCCCTGACGTAATTCAAGATTAAATGTGCAACTGAAACAATCTCCATTGGTTTTAATAACGCTACATCTAAGAGGCCTGTCAAACATATATATATATATATATATATATATAACGACCTAAAAAACGGACTAAAAGTGGCATTTCCCGCACCTCTGTTTTGGTCTTGTTACTTGCTAGAAACCTATAAGCTAAATCTAACAGGTGACTCAACTGAATCTCTTGCTTATAACTGTCTCCTTCAACCGAATAGGCTTCATCATTACCTCATGTTAGAAGGGTTTTCAGCAACCTTACATCAACCTTACATCTAGACGATGTATTGCAATATCTCGAATATCGTACCAACTGAAACATGAGGCGGTCTGATACAGCACATTATAGACGAGAGATTCGGTTAATTCAGTCGAGTCTACCGTCAAAAGCAAATTCGTATGCAACTGAGAGTACCTCACGAATTCCGTCTAATATGGGTTCAGGTAGAACATAAGATTGAGGGAAACTCAAGCACTGCGTCTACATGATAAGCCCCAAGAAGTGCGAAGCCGGCCCTGGACTGTGGAACAGATTTCAGCAACCTCATAATTTGTGTGTTACGTCTGAAACTAACAGTATTCGAAGCACCGACCAACGAGATGAAGTGACTAACAGGTCAGTAAACTAATCATAACCGATGCATTGTTTACTTATCCTTTGCTATTTTATACTAAGTAATACAACCTTCGGCGTGGATTTCGCCAAATTTTTGACTCCATAAAATATTCTCCTAATTTTACAAAAAGTTTTGTAACATTTCGTGATTATTACCAATTTCAGTTGCATCATTTTGTCTTTTAGGAAATCAGCAGTCACATATCATACTGCTATTAGGATAAGATTCATTTTTGCTTCTCTATAAAACAAGCAAAGAACGACGATTTTTCTCAGATCACGTGTGGCAGCACAGTAAGATAGATCCTCTGGGTCATAACAGAAAATCCACTTAGGTGGAGCGCAAAAATTTACAACCGACCTAGGTGGAAATCTTGTTTGATTAACCAATAGACCAGACCTTTAGAGGTTCGATTTCATTATCAGGATTATCCACGGTTATTCAAGAAAAGACTAACGATCAAGAGGGCGCGACGTCATAGATTCTCGTGCCACCGAATCATGATGAGATAGGGTTGGGAGGCTTGTCAACGGAAAGAATGAGTTCAATGGGATGTTCTGTGCAAATGTTACTTCAAAAGCAGCAAACTCACTTCTGGCAAGTTGACTCACCCTAGTTTTTTTTGAAATAGTGGTCATGTTCTCATGTCTGGAACAAGTAAACTTAATGACGATGGAACATGCCGAGAATAGACAGTCAGCCTAGTCAGCTCCTGTTTCTGCTGGATGGTACCAGTTGATTCGTTCAGAATACGAAGCCCTACAGCGAAATGGTCGATTAGCAAGAACCATACTCAAGGTCTTCACATAATCATCCAAAATGAGCCCATAAATTCCCTGATAACTCAAGTTTTAGGAACAAACATCGGTTTTGGGAACAATGGATTGACTTGATAAGTGGAGTTTATTTTCCGGCTATCAGCTGTTCGGCATGACATGCACTTCATCACCAAGACAAACCGATCACGTTTAGAACGGACCGTAAATATTCTTTTGAAACACTGTATACTGTAATAACCAACAGACTTCAAAGTTACCTTCGGAGGTAATTTCGAAGGCTTGGGACCCCTATGAGATGGCAACTGTCAGGCTCCATTTTTCTTCACTAGGCTGCCCTCAAAATCCGGTACAATCCTTTGCAAGAAACCAAGAGGCATTCTCGCATTTTGGCTAAGAATATGGTTCAAGTAACTGCTACTGTCCACCTTCTTGCCGAAAATTGTGTTCGTCAGGTGACGAGTCCTTTGCCAACTTTTTGAGAATAATTCAACCAGTTAATTTAGTGAGCAACACAAGAGCAGTGAAGTTGAACTGGCCCAATGCTAGGCACTGTCAAAATAGTGCAACAGCCGAACCTAGATTGTCTGACTCATAATGCGGTTCTCCGCCACCTAAAGATAATGTCATTGACTGCCGATCAGATGGCTTGCAAGCCAATTACCATACTCGGCGAACAGGTCAACTGCCACCTGAGCTATCAGTATCTGCCAAGGGTCATGTCAGCTCCGGATCGAGACAACTTCCTTCTACTGTCCATGCAGTGAAACTTTCACAGATAGACAAAATCCAATATAAATAACGACTGCAGCAGGTAAACTCTACACACTCCACAACCTTTTGTCAACTGGAAACGTCCGAGGTACCCACAGGCGCACAAGATGATAACGGAAACTTAATACTAGGCGATGAGGGTAAGATTGCTAGACATTCTTCGACCTCAGTCACATAGAACAGGGTAAAAACAGCGTCCTTTTGGACACACAGTCGGCGTTTACCGTAATCTCAACCGGGCAAGAAAACAATCTTGTTGTTCAAAACCACTTGTCTGTAGCCTTTGTCTCCATCTGGTTCTCGTGACCGAGGGCTGGTAAGACTTTGTGGGCATGTACTATTCCGAAAAAAACTTATCTTATTCGGATGTCGTTGTTCAGATTCATGAAGAGGACTGAGTGTTTACGCGTCTGCAGATCCAGTACATAAACTGCAACCACAGGGAACTGTTTATGACGCAATGGTCATTTTCTACACTGCTAGGCTTTCAGAATACATCGAAGATTGTGCTTTATTCCGCAAAACTGGGCCTTCTCTTTGACGTACTTTTGTTCGTCCTATGAGCAGTGACGTTTTTATGATGAACACACGGACAATCAAAGACGTCATTGTGGTGCATTGACTATCGAGAGGCCAGGTTCAGACTTTCTGTCTGAGATGTTCGCTTCTGTGGGGTTTTTGTGCGTTAACCGGAAAACAGGTGAAAACACGAATGAAACAAACAGTTCGTGATTGTATTAATGCACAGAGCAAAAAATGAGGCTCAAGTGACGCAAAACTCCGGAGCATTTGCGTTTTCGAGAGTGCCGCCCCAAAAATCTATTCACATTTGAATTTGAGCGATATTTTCTTATCGTCACGGTTTGGTCGATTGACACTCAAGAAGAGACTAGATTTTACCGTGGTGTGACAATCTGTGTGCCTGCGTGACCCATTGAATTATACTGTGGGTGTCAACATCACACGCGCTGAGTCTCTCACATCAGGTTGTCAATGCCTAGAGGTCTGACCAACACAGTCTCCTGGCCCTCCAGGTTAGGAGTTGAAACACGTGTAGCAATTTGTTCTGCAAAAATGGAAACACCATTGAATTACCCGCCAAACACCGCTGTCTTGCGGTCAGGATGTTGAGCCAAAGGTTTTGGTCGAGGATCTTAATCGTCCTCCTGTCTAGCTATTGGCGCCCTGGAAGTATCCCAGCCCACGTACAACCATGATACCTACATCTAACAATAAACTCATGCCACATCGGCCGTCGCGTGGTGCCATCAGCCGGGTCGCCTTACTCGCTGCATACAGCAGGGCGGGTAAGCGAAAACAGGCTATTGCTGACGCCTCCCTTCTTTCTCTTCCCTCTCTATTCACCCAAATAATAACTCTCTCCTTGTAGGCCCAGCACTTAGGACTGATTACTCCGTTCTTCCTTAATCGGTTTTGCAAGCAACATCTGCGCGTCATCCGGCGTCGATATCCTCAGGCATCTCGAAATCAATCTTCAAGCCTCGACTCCCAGTTTATCAGGCTGCCTTCAATGTCTGCACTCTGAAGCAAGCAGGACAACAAGCTACTCTTGCTCTTACACTGGAGTTGCTTGGCATTGGTGTGTGCTGTTTATCAAAGGCAAGAATTCAAGATGCAAGCACAGTGGTTGAGCTAATTTTACGACTTCGAAGCATCAGTGTTGATCACTGATATTATGCGATCGATGATGATTACGGCGATGATCGACGTCAGGTTTGATAGTAACTATCTATGTTGTCACGTGATGTGTGATACTGTTTTTTTTCTTCTATTTTTACCATATTTTGTGCGCGGCTCTGCTATTGGGAACATAAGAGAAGACATCTTCCCCGAACAACCCATAATTCCTTTCAAACTGACTGGAAAAAACAGTGTACTGAATTTTCTTGTAAGGCTTTGAAGCCACACAAACTAGCACCTCTCTATTGTCCGGTCTATCACGTCTCGGATGGGCGCTCACTCCAAGTTAAGAACAGTTGTCATAAATTTATCCATCATTTCATTAGAAACAAAGTATTCCTTAAGAATAAAAGTAAATTTAGTAACAACTTCTCAGCTGTAGCGTCTTTCGGCGCCTGGCTGCCATGCCAACCGAAAGAAGCACGAGGGCCGAAATACTGTCAAGTCACCCAGGCCTAAACAGGAACCGTCGAGAGTCTGGGGTTGGGTTCAAAAAACGGACCTTCCGGTCTTTGCACCTTAAATACTTGGCTATCCCTACTCTCAGCCAGACGCCAGAAGGACATCTGTCGTCTCCAGCTACGGCTTTTCTTTAGCGCGTTTTACCTTATAAGGATCACAGTTGAACTAATATTAGATGCATCCTTTTCGTGTGGAGCAGGTTCAATTCGTTTTTTTCCGTACACCTTTGACAGAGTTGGTCGTAAAACGCAGATCAAACGCAATTTGAAAAACCACCATAGCCAAACATCTATTGGTTTACATTTTTGGAGCTCGTAAATGATTTAGCTTTCTCTGTCTTCCTTCAGTGTGAAAGACAGCAATATCCACAAACGGTGACATGGTGGAAGCTATTCTTCAGAACCAAGTACTATTGGTTAGTTTACTGGTACAAATATTTTCTTTCAAAACATGTCAACGACACTAATTTAGTCAGTATTTGTTGGGTAAACGTGATCTCCTTTGCTGTGTCTACGTGAGACAGACTCATTGTGACGTTAATAACAAGTCACGTGTCCATTTGATAATGATGTTCAGTGATTTAACCAACATGAAATCTCCTGGATAATGTAACCTGCCTTGAATTTTTCCTGAACCACCTCTTCCTGCTTCCAACATTGCATCCGGTAATAACAGAGGGCATTGCTTCTTCGACGGGTGACTACTGCGATTGGCCGGTCTTTCGAATAGCTTTACAATGACGGTTCTCCGTGAATTAACTGATTAGGATATATTTCCTCTCTTCACCACCATGAAAAAATACGCCGTCTCTAAAATATTTTTTGTTGTAGACGTACACATGTGCTTCTCCAGTGCTGTGGTGCGACTGTGAAAAAATGTGGCTAGTTGATCTACGCGTTGTAGTGGGTCCTCAGTTAAGGGTTACAGTGACAAAACGCGACAGTAAGGGTTGAAGACATGCATATGCTGTCTCATAATTCACGATGATATTGTCTAGTTTGATGTAGTTTTCTACAAATCGTTAGGTGTAGACAATAAGTGCGGTATTTCTTCAGTCTGTCCTAAACATTCCTGCCTACTTGGAAGAAACATACCATCCACGAGAGATGACCGTGTGTCTTAGTTGATAGAAAACAGGTAAGTCTAAAAAAATTAATCTTGATGCACTACTTGGCTTGTAGAGTATAGCAGTTCTCACCACACCTTCCCCAACAGGCCTAAGCATTATCACTCAAGGTCATTTTACTCAGAAGGTGGATTTTAACCTTAGTACCAGGTAAGGAAAGTTGGCAAGTAGTTAGGGGATGAAATGCAAACAAAACCTGACAATACATATTCCATCTTTTCAGCAGACTATGACTCAGAATGAGCAATAAATAGCCCAACTATCATGACTTGTGGTGCTGGATTCTCTAATTGAAATCGTTCCAAGGAGTTCATTTTAGGAAGTTCTGGTAGATTTCATAAGGCTTTCTACAATGGGTTGCAAACAGAATATCGCTTAGCGTAGTAGAGTATCCCTCTATGGGTATAATAATGGCCATGGCTGTGATTGACTAGCCGATTTCGTGCCTAAGGTTCACTATTTTGCTTCCAGATGGAACGTTCGAATAACAAGCTTTACTCATCCGTGTGGGTTTTCGAATATAGGGGTGGTTAAATTCCTCCACGAACTTCGATTGTTCAGCTGTAGACCATTCAAAATAACCACGGGAAATTACCTAGCCAACTTTTAGTTTTCTAAACTTACCAAAGATGTTCAGCCTACCCAAAACGAACCAGAGGATCAGGAAACCGACAATCGCTTCGATCTGATCAACTAGTACAGACCGTAGAATCCACTCTACAGATGCATGCACGGTATCCTACCGTTAGGAAAAGTGGAATGAAAACAACACAAACGAAGGGCAGGCTTTGCGACCCGTGAACCAAGCGGGGAAATAACCAAAGAGATTACAGGGCAGTTTAAGTCGTCTGAGCAAAAGTGACACATATCATGATCCGCTCAGTAATTCCCTGGGAGTTGCAAGTCAATCTGTAGGTAGTTCGGTGGACATAGCCATGTCCTGTTGGAAATAATCAATAGTAATGCTAAGAAATAATATGATAAGCCATCAGTACTTTTATTCGATTGCATCCCTGGAAAGTTGACGAATCGATGAAGTCACTGATCAAACAGTTATTTCCATTTGGAAGTTTGAATAATGTTGTGAGAACACGGAGACTGGTACACGTAACCATTCCGTACTGTATCGTCATTACCAGGGAGGATAATCGAAATGAAAACTAATATTAGAGTGAATCTTGGAAATGGCATACACGGAATATTGCGCCACCGAGTCCAGGGCAGTTTAAGGATCATATCTGATTGCTTCTGAAGACATAAAAAGACTGATCGATTTCTTGTAGTGGCCTCGGCAAACACGTGATTTTTTATGACGAAGAGAGACAGTAAATGCTGAGGTGAGATTGCTTGGTGGTCTGTGGCCACCAGATGTCGGTGGTGTCCTCCGTCCGCAAGTCGATCGGGTATTTTGAAAAGGATGATTTCGGGCGCAGAGAGGCAAGTGCTCTCTTATCCTAACGCTTGGACACCTATCGGATCTGCAAGTGTAAATTGATCCGTGCCCATAGTGTGGTTTGGCCCAAATAGGTTGGCCTCCGGTGTGGGGTAGTATTATTCCTGAATCCGGTTGAGAACGCGTAGTTCTGCCACATTTTATGTCCGCCTTAGTGCCGTGGCTACGCGTTGTGCCACTATTGTCATTTTTCCATCTCCTTCGAAAAAGACCGGAATCTTAGATGCAGTGTCATGCTTGCAGGGTTTAACTCTCTCTCTCTCTCTCTCTCTCTCTCTCTCTTTAGCGTGTGTCCCACTGAAGCGCGAAGGATATCTTCCAGTTCAACAGCAAAACAGCATATGGTAGAGATCCGATGTGTTCTTGTGTGCAGTGTTTTTAACACGTTCCGTCTGTAGTTTAACTGGGTCAACTGCATCTATTCGCATGATCACGTAGGTTTTCTTTGGACATCCATCGGGTCTATGTGTAACCAGGATGTCCAGAAATGGCATGCAGTCAGTGGCTTTCTCCTCATGTGTTACAGCAAGGTTCGAGTGAACACTACCCCTACTCCAGACGGACTGAAGAACATGTTCCATGTCTCAGGCTATCACCAGAGTTTCATCTATGTGGTGCCGGTGGTCAATGAAATTCGAGATACACTCCATTTTTGTCATAAAAAATCAGTTACGTCTGAGCTCAGTGGGCTGCTCATCGAGACAATGTTGACTTGTTGGTGAGGTTATTTCAAGAACCTGAAACCAAAATTCTCAGTGCACAACAGTAGTAGTTCTTTGAAGAACTCTAGAACACTCGAGCCCCAATAACTCTAGGAGGCTCAAAAACGAGATAACTGATTTTGCCTACGATTTTGCAAACATCCACATGATTGGTACCTGCGCTATAACTAAGCAACATCTACAAGCCTTACGGGGGCTCAGATTGCAACCGGTTAGCGGTTCAAGTGCCCTGGTTATGGATAAGCGATACTACAAATCCAAGATGATGGATGGTTATACCCAAATAATTGCGTGCGCCGGACAACCGAAGTCTGTGCTCAGGAGTTGAGCTGGAAATCACTTGCACCATATTCATGACCCTGCTGTGATAGAAGAAACAGCACATGCAGAATGGGCAAATTCAGGTCGAACGCAGACAGTTCGATTACTGGCTTGCCAAGTAGGTAATGTAAGCGATGGATGTCTTCGTAGTTCGGTTACTGCTGCGTCTTGCCAACTTGTGTACTTTGAGTTGTTTTCCATGAAGAAACCGAACAGTTGTGCAAGGCTGTCTGTGCAACTCCGCCTGACTAGCTGTCCATGTCGCCTGTCGCTACCCGAATGCGGACCCAACTACTGGTCTGGCTGCTTACAAAGTTTGCACGGCTTATTTGGTCTGACTAAATGGACAGTGAGCGGACACTGGTCACTGACAGACTGACCATGGTGGTCTTCTGTCCCGTGTTGCGTGTGGGGATTTCGTGTGCATCCCCTGGATATGCAGATCACCAACGGCCTGAACAACTTGAAACGAAAAATGCGCACAGTCCGGCTGTCATCATCATCATCATCATCATCATCATCATCACCATTTACAGCAACACCAGATGAGAAGACTCGCGCTTCACTGCCGCACACTCCACTGCGGCTGTAAACTTCTTGGATCAGGATATTTTGATATGGAGACACCAGTATTTTGACGCCATCGTTTGATAAATCGAAATATTTTTTGTGTGCTGACGTATTTCCTTTTGTTCTCAGTAGAGACAAATGATGTCCAGACAGGTTTATATAGTCCGGAGTCAACTCAACTCGATAAAATCATAGTAACGCCCTGCAACTGCTGGTAGGTGAATTGTTGCCATTTGTCAGTCTAAGATATGTACGTGGGCCTTACGGGAAGCGTCAATCTGTCCACTTTTTGTGGACTGACTATTTTGTTGTACAAATGTTCCGCAAAGGATCGATTTTCCCTGATCCAAAAGCATCTTCGGTTCACTGATACGAATGCTTTATTTCACAAATGGATGAATCCGTTTGTCTCTATTCATGTGACATCTAGATTTTCCAAAGCTAACTGTCAATCTGTTTATTTTTCTGACCAGCACGTGCCATAGATTAAACGAATGAGTTACACTATGATAAGCACACAGTGCATTATCCCTGAAAGACACAAATACGTGAATATGGCTGACAGAAAGCTCCTGAAATTCGCCTACCTCTAGGTGCATAGTGTGTTGAAATTGCACAGTACTTTGATCGGAGTAGTCAACTGGCCGATTCCAGAAGCCATTGTACAATTGGATATCTCCGATTTGCCAGCATGATTAGGTCTGCTTTCAGTGCTCCAGAGATTGGCTTTAGCATTTCTAAATGATCAGATGACAAGGAACTAGCCGGTTCTTGTACAATTTGCCCGTTGTTCTGTTTTGATAAACTTGGTGAAGTCAGAATGTCCATAAGGAATGTGGTCGACTTTAGAATATTTTCATTCCTCGCAGTTTTTCCTATTAAGAAACGGAAGATTGATTTTGATGACGTTTATCGTGGAATAATAGCGCTCCTAAATGTTTTACTTATGTTGGTTTTCCCAACATTCTGGATGTCACGCTCGAAAACCTTTTTTGATGTTTAGAACACTAGACTCAAATCCAGGTCTTGTTCAGTAGTTCGACAATTTTGACAAACTGATCAACGATGAACAGGTGGTTTACTCTTTAATCCAGAGCTCCAGCGATAAGGACCATACACAAAAACTGGTTTCATGAGGCAAATTCTTGTGAGGTTATTAAGTGGCCGGTTACTGAGAAGCCTCCCACCTATTTGACTACTAATTTGGGAAAGAATTTGTAACGAACCCGCAGTATCCATTACCTCCAAACAAATAATGAAAAAAGTTATCTTGAAGTTGAGAAATTACGGTAAATTTGCGTCTAGTACAACCCGTCTTTATGTTCTGAGAACGGTTTCTTGTTGAAACCATACAAGGCTTTGAAGAAAGCTTTGGCCAAGCATACTTTCACCGTCTTTGTATCATTCATGCGCAACGCTGGAGTAAGTTTTGAGTGGAGCAGGTTTGTGATCAGGTTTGTGATTAGGTTGCAAATCGGATTTTCTTTACGTTTGGTTTTACTCGTGTGGCTATGTAGGTTTCAAACAACATATGGGCACTGAAGATCACCTAAAGAGGTAAGAGAAAGACAACGTTACAGATGAAACAACTATATTTTGTGAGTGAATTGACAGAAGGGTGTGAAGGAAACTACAAAGAGTTTAGGTGTTTTCGGTGCAGTGCACCCTCCAGGATGAGACCGTCGTGATCCCCCTGACTTAGTTGGATAAGTTACAAGAAATGTCGGCTAACCGGTGCCAGTGACACCTCAGAATGCTTCGGATAGGCCAGAACCAGGTCGTTCCCTCACCCACTCTGTTCTCTTAGTTTACTAAACTTTGCAGTTGTACGGCAGTGAAACATCAGTGTCAACAATGATGTCTGATAATCGCATTGGTATAGTGGCATTACCAGACAGAATTTCTATTCTTGCTCGTTGGAATAGTACGCCTATTCGAACTTTCAAATTGTACGGCTTCAACGTCGATAATACAAGTGGTTACGTTTTCAGACTGCCGGAGTATTTGCAACAAGGCGTAACCAAGCCGTTAGGCGGCTTACCTGAACATCCACCCAAATATTGGATATAGTGGCCTGGATCGTCGGTGATGGTTGGATTAGCTAGTTAAGTGTGTCCCTTGCTCTAAGCAAAAATTCCACACTCACTCCAGGTGTCAATCTTGCTTGGTTCCGTTCACACCAGATGTCTCTGTCAAGTGACAGGGATAGTTTACTTGTCTGACAAGCAAATGTAACGCAACCCCTTGGACGGGACTAGACATCACATGAGCTAGTTCACATTTGCCATTCTAACCGTGGCGTGGGAATACACACTGGAGTGACTGGTTTTCTTAGAGTTATTCTGCTAATATATGCAAACCTTTTCGATTTAGCGATGACCGTTCCGTAGCTTTGATTCGAAAGTGTGTTCGAGTTGAACTATTCAGAGTCGGCTCCTTGTCAGGTTTGGTAGTGTTATTCTAATCACTCTGATTAGTCTGGTCGTTTTTTGGGTGTGGGAACCTTTCTGCCTGATCCATTGTCAGGATAGCATCTGCAGTTTGTGTCATTAGCGCCATTCTACAGAATTCGAGCTTCCGGGCGCTTTTACCTGAATACAACCGTACATTGTTCATATAAACATTCGTACGTAAGTAACCCCATTCGACATTTTCAAGATGACATGCATTGGGTACCAGATTTTGAGGCTTATGCTCATCAGGCTGAGCATAAAAGACGTTTGCCCAGTTCCTGAGTAGTCCCTTACCAGTGACCAAGCCCTGGAAGAAGACTTAGTTTTACAGATGGATCAGCAAAGAACAGTGAGCCGTCAATTCGAGCTGGCCAGGTTACTTTGTATCTGATCTGCTTTCAACGTGATGCAGTCAAACGTCATATTGTACCCCGTTCTGAGTTAACAGCACGTTTAGGTGCCTAAGATGTGACTATATGCACTCCAGCCTGATGAGTGGTGCTCTGCAACCAGCTTCCAAGACTGGGCCCAAGTGAGATTGAAAATCGTGTCAGGATTCACAACCTCATATAATCAAGTTAATGATACAGTTATCCGGGAAACTAACAATGATAATCGTTCGGCTTCCCAGGGGAGGTGCGAGGGCTGAGATACCAGCAGGTTGCCAAAGCCTAGAGAGGAGGTTAGGTTCGAACCACGGACCTTCCCGTCGGTACGTTTGTGCCTAATCCTACGAGCTATCTCGAGCTGACTCAACCGACAAGCTAGAAGAAGTCCCTAAGGATCCTTCTGGATAATGCGTGTTTTCGTATGTGATCCAAATCAGTACCGTGGAAGATGAGTTCTACACGTTTTACGATGGGCTTACCCTAGTTTACTTTTGATGGAGCCTTGCACAACACAGTCAACGTTAAATTTTTCAAAGAAACTAGGGATCCGATAGTGTTAGTTCAGTCGTTCGTTGGTGAGAAAGATCTTAACCGCTGGGACTCTTGACTTGAATGTGTAACAGCATAATTTTTATGATGATGATACAGTTTGGCGCCTAGAGAGAACCAATTCTTCGCCCGAGGAAGAACACCTCAAAGAAAGGGTTTGTATTTCTCCTGAGGTTGGAATTCAATCGAAATAGACGTGGCTGTCTTCAAGAGCGACTGCGAACTCTCCGATAGACTGACTGCTTTTCGGATATGCTGTTAAAAATGGGTACCTCGTGTGAAGTGACGTACACTGGCAGTGAGATCACAGGTTCACCATATCAGTAAACTTCTAACAATATACTGGGAATGTGGGTTTTGTGACAATGTAGGCCCCCTTCTGAGCTTTACAAACAACTACAACGCTTCATGGAAGCCAAAACAAGATCAGCACAATTTCATAGAAAGTACCAAAATCATTTGGATATGGAAGTGAAATTGGAAGTTAGCTAAAGGATCCAGTCGTCTATGCGTAGATTAAACTTCCAGCCCATTTGTTTAGTTTACGATTCCCATCTTGTTTGGTTGGAACAATCGAATATGTGACAGGAATAATCACTTGTCACGTGCTTAGGCACGTGACAAGACAGGTCAAGGGAGTCGCCTTCTCCTGCGGAAGCTAGCGAGACCATTAAAATCTTGTGTTGGAAGAGCTGCTGCATGAGAGCAAATAGAAAGGAACCAGGAAATATCGGGAGACCGAGACATAGGGGACACATGGAAATGATCAGTCATTTAAAAACCAAAAATGGAATTCGGTGATAGCTAAATGTTCCGGTCGGTTTCGTCGTGCTGGGAAGAATTTTCTAGGCTTTTTTTTGGTTTACTATTGTCGCCGTATTTGTTTGGACATTTTCACTCCTTGATTTGATTATTTATGCATACATACTGAAATATACCCTCTCTCTTCATAATGAATACAACAAAATACGGTTGAAACTCCATTATTTCTGTCAGAAAAATCATACAAAAAGGTCCCCATGGATCACTGTCACATTCCTTCAAGAGGATATTTTGAACGCACTCAAATACGATTCCTCAAGGCAGGAGTACAGTATTTCTCCTGGCACAGCATTTCAAATTCTTGAATTCTGCTGGTTACCAGACAGTGGATGGAGGCGCAAGGCGCCCATGTATTATCTTGTCATAACATAGGACTTTTAGGGTATCAACGGTCCGGTCCCAAAAATCAATAACATCTTTCAAACCTTGTCGATTCAAGTCGTGTCATCGACCGAGTGATCAATAAAACGTGCGAGCGATGCAAGCGACCAATGACGCTGGGCATCGCAGTGACTATGCTCTTGATTTTCTGATTAAAGACGGAAGAGGTTTCTCATTTTTGTGCTCAGTCAGTATAGTGCACTCCTTATACTTTTGTCCTTATATGGTTTGATCCCTTACTTGGATGACATTCTGGTTGTTCAGTGATCGAAACATGACGGCTTCGGGAGGAACTTTGATTACAGGCTATAGATTCACTACGGGAAAACAAAAGCTAGGACATACGGATGTGGCTTTCGGTGAGAATTATGTAATTGTAACATGACAGATGTTACCACCCTCTGTATTGGTCCCGGTCTCCCGAATCTGCATAATGTTTTATCCGATGGTGAAATCTCTCGAGATGCCGCATACTGGGTCGTTATAGGACACCATCATAATGGACATGAAAATCAATCCTCTAAAAGGCATCATATTCTGTCATCAGAGGAAGAAGAACAGAGAAACTCTCGTGAAAAAAATTAATCACTTTTGATATGGATGATCGAATCGACCTATATTTGCGCTATCTACAGGACTTCAAAATGAGAAAACAGTGAAGGACGAAAATTTACGGCTCACCAACATTTTCCCAATTAAATTAGAGCCTTTGTTGAGATGTCACTGTTTTTAAGGCGGTCGTCATCTTGAATCGTGTTAACAAATGGTCTGTCTCTAAAAGTTATCATAGACGAATGTCATTCTCCTTGTTTCAGCTGATGCCCATGGTTATGACTGCCCCTCAATTGATTGAACTCAGCATGCTGATGAAGACTGCGGATCCTAAGAAGGGCAAAACCGATATTCAGCTATCAGAGAATTTTCAGCAACCTTGTGAGTAGTATATTGTGTCAAGAGAATATACTGTGATATCAGGAATATAGTGCCAACTGAAAGCTGAGGCGAATTGGATGCAGCATATTCAGTGGAAGAATATCATAAACAACAGACTCAGTTAAGTTTTCTCTAAAATATCAACTTATCTTGTAAATGAGTCCATACAATTCAAGTTAGTCACGTCATTCAAAACACAATTATTTGGTAATTGATCAGATGACAGTCGGTGTGTTCACCGAGCTCAGCAACTGACTTGCAGACTTTTCGTGACCATTCGAGGAGACGTCATCAGTGCGCTGCACCCGAGCCCAACACATTACACACTCATTTCTTTGATTCACACTTTCAGTGGTGCTTCAAAAGAAACTTTGAACTTCCAAAACTGCTTGGTGTGAGATTGATTTACCCATATTGACACAACCATGTAAACCGCAACTGTGGATGCAAAAAACTATTAACAACAGGCATCGAGCATCGATTCAAGTTTATTAATTGCCTAACTTCTTCCATCCTCTACAATCCGTTGATATAGTCTAGTTTCCCTCTATCGATGTCTGGAAGAAACACATTCTAGATTCTGGAAAACTATTGATCTGTTACCCGCATCACATTTTACCAGTGTGAAGTGGTTTGTGGATCTGAAAGGATGAGACAAACATTTCTTGTCCACTTTGCGTCTGATGATCTAGGAGAACCTGATAATGCTACACAACACGACGGGCAAATCACTCACTCACATCCCCAAAACCCGAGCAGTGACGTCAACATTCGGTTTGGCTATAATATGTCTACAACTAAGATTAGACAGACTGATGTGAGCGTTTTTAGGTTACGAAAGCTAATCGGCCATTGGTTTCTCAGTCTTCAGCATAGTAATGTGATTTGTTGACTGGCAAAATGGTACGTGGATTGTCGTGTTGTTAGAGATCCAATCTTTCATTTCCCATCTCAGGACGATATGCTTTTCACTGGTTACAATTTCGTTTCAAATATTTTGAGAAAAATTTGGCTGCGTGATTTGTTTGATTTCAATTGCTTTCCATATTTTTTGGAACACAATGGTTACTCTAAACAGTGTATATGGATAGAGCTGTTTGGAAAATTCCTCTCCTAAAGATTACTGTAAAACATATACTGTAAATACATTACCTTGGCTAACATGGTTGATCGTTCGGATGTGTGGCAGACCACAATCCACTATCGCCATAGTAACCAGACCATGGGCTTGGATTTAGACGACCTTGGTTAGGTCCTCTATCGTGCGTTTATACGTGTTATTTCGGCGACAGCTACTCATGGGATATATCACATCAGTGGGAGCATGCTACCGAACGGGAGAAACGCTGACTCAGTTAGAAAGCCATTTTTCACAACTTCATGCAGCGTAATCCAGAATTCCGTGTGTGACATAAATTTTAACTGTACCAATCCCTAGCCAAATAATAAGACTATCTCCGCTAGATTTCGGTGAGAGTCTCCCGCCAGGCTCCAGATGGTGACTGCCTCGTACTTCTCACAGAGTATGCAAGTTAACCATGAATACACCGTGGTTATTTAACGCCATCCTGTTTGAAAGATTGTTCGAATGATACACCAACAGCGGAAGCCATTAATCTCCACAGTGGTGCTGTGTATACTGCTCTATGGACGGTCAGCTGCTTCCTATTCACCCTACTGGACTTCTACAGTGATGGTCGAACTGGTTAAAACGTGAACGAGTCCTGGGAAATTTAGTCCTCCAATGACAGGTATGTCCGACCGATGCATATTCGCTCAGATGGAGAACATGGACGAAGTTAGGACTAGGTCATAAAGTTCTCAGCTGCCTCAGACTGGCCGCAAGACGGGAACTTTATCTGAGCGCGTGATATTGCACATTTTTGCTTGTGGTGCTTGCCTTTTGCATCAATTTGACAAAAGCTTGTTATGCAGGAATCTGGTTTGCCTGGTTAGATCGATTGATTTCATATGGAAGTATCTCTCTTCCTTTGCTCGAAAGGGTTCATTAATCTAATTGTTCCTGAGATCTGGCACTTCAGTGGGGACTAATTACTTGGCTCCATGGATTAGCGGGCAAATATTCAGTATGTAACCACCAAGAAAGCCATGCAGTTCTCTACCAGGGGCCCATGTTTTGATGTTTGGCTTTCCAGCCAAAATATTCAACTACCTGCTTTGAATTTCAAGAGTTTGACGATAGATCCAGCTATAACGCAGTAGCTGATTGTCTTGATTCTCATTTTGAATCAAGAGAGTGAAATAGATGCTGTACTCCCTCTGTGGTGCGAATTTTTGAGAAAAAACTACAAATTCGACCATAATAGGGGTGACCTTTCTTCAGAAGGACTGACAACCAAACACGTGCGTTTGTTCAGGGGATCTTAGTAAAGGAATCACTGCTCGGACGGTCGGCCCTGAGTACTGGTCATTATGAAGACGATAATTACTTAGATAAGATACTCTTATTTTCTAGACGTAATACACTACTCATAAGTTTGCTGAAAATTCTTCGACAGCTCACAACCGGTTCCACCCTTCTTGGGGCTCATCAGGTAGGCGCAGTCCCTAAGTTTCCGTCAACCTTATGTTCTACTTGAACCCAAATTGCACGAAATTGGCGAAATACACTCATTTGGAAACCAATTTGTTTTTGCGGGAGACTCCCCTGGAACCCAGCTGAATCTCTCGCTTATGATGTTTTCAAGCAACCTTATGAGTAGTGTATTGCGTCTAAACATATATATCGTGATATCTCGAATATCGTACCAACTGAAACATGAGTTGGCCTGGTGCAGCACATTCAGTTGCTTGAAAACATCATAAATGAGAGATTCAGCTGGGTTCCAGGTGAGTCTCCCGCAAAACCAAATTTGTTTGCAAATGAATGTATTTCGCTAATGCTCATTTCTTTTGAGAAAACTCCTCTCGACAGGCACGCCACTTGACCAGTGGTCTTTGAGTTTGTTGGGCGCCAATTTGAGTAGGTCACCAGAAATTCATCTTCGCCAATTATAGGATTAGCTGGAGGAGTTTGAGGAATTTGTAGAATCCACATTCACTACTCTCGTTTGAACAGTCGGGTGATCCAATCACATCGCTCAAGCGTGAACAAATTCGTGACGTGAAAATTCAGATGCGTCCACGTTCACTGGGAGATTGGTGGTTGCTTCACATGTCAAAAGTCCAGAGTTCAAAGCCCGGCATGGCCAAGAATATGCACTGCTACTGTGCTATAATGGGGGCGAAACACAAGTCCAGTGTTTCTCACGTTTGTTGTAGACTCACTGGAATAACTGCGCCAGGATAGGAGGACGACCGCTCAAACAAGAGTGAAGTGAACATGAATTATGATGCTCAAACGTTAAAAGAAGGCCCGGGGAAATTGTTCTGTAGAGTGGTCGTGTATTTTCTCAACAGACTGACTAACTGCACTTTGTCTATGTTCTGATGTGAACAGCAGAATTGCACCCTCCAGCTTTCGACCACGGGTAAAACGGAATTCCCCAGCAATGGCGACCGCTTTGTGTGGCCAAGCAGAGAAAACCACATTAGAATATGGAGACCGTTCAGTTAACTATGTGTCTAAAGGGTACCGGTTGGGAAAAAAAATCTGACTGCTTGGTTTGTGGGTGAACAGTTTGGTACACAGTCAGTCGTAGTATCAGTACCGTCATCCCCATCCAACCGTAAGAACATACCCGCGGCAGAGACCAATTTACACAGGTTTATTCAGGAAATCTGTCCTGAGGGAACAACTGTAGCACATTACACTTCTCGAACGGAATAAGTGTGTCAAAATACTCCTTGTTAAAACCTATTCGTGGTGGTTATTCAGTCTGTCTGTCAATCCAAGTTTCCTCCGCGTCTCGAATCTCCTCTGAATGTTTGCCGCAGGACAAACTACCAGTCATAATCTGGCATTTCCGCCCGGGATACGATCGATACAGCCTTCATCAGCAAAGCCCAACAAGCACGTGAAACAAGAACAGAGAATGATGGAACAAGTGTCCGAAATCCGGGAGAGAAAGTATTTCTTGGAAAAGGGGGTATGACGGAGGGTTTGGCATTACATCGAACCTAACGAGTATCGAGCGAATTAGGGTTCATTGACCAGGTTCCCTCAATCCTGCTTTGCCGAATTTCCGCTATGCTTCGTCCCCGTAAAACGAAGAAAGTTTGAATATCATGTGACGTTATTAGTGCTAAGAGGGTAAGAAAAGTCAATTTAACAGACGGACGAAATGGACATGTTGTTCTATGCTTTCGGGGCACAATAATTTATCAACACCAACACAACAATACATGATGCAAATACGATCATTGGTAGCCGATTATTGTCACTCATCATAACGACATTACGGTGCTTTTCGTATCTATGTGCTCTGCACAAGTTCTTCCACCGAACTTTTCATCTAGCTGTCCCTTGAAATAGGTAAATTTGTCCCCAGTGACTGTGTGTCTCAGTGTGATGCGCTGGCAACGATAATTCCTCCAAAATTTTGACATCTTTTAGCCAGTGAATGGAATCATCTATATTGATTCTCGGTTCGTTCCTTCCAACCAAGAAGCTTGACGCATCGTGACCTACAGCCACTCACAATCTGTATAATTTCCGGACCAATCAGGCACTTTGTAGTATACGCAACCATCGCCCAATGATAATCACTAACTATTGAAACGATTGTATTGTTGGTGTTCTAAATAACTATATACCAATCAACTTGTTCCAGTTAGTTTGACGAGTACTACTCTCTTCAATTTCGTACGATAAATTCCGTGTTTTCCAGCCGATAAGGTGCGGGTTGGTCGGTGCTCATTTCTTGACTTCCTACTCTCTCGGACCTGCGCATCCGCATCGCGATCCCAGGATTACTTCTTATATGAGTACGGTCACAAATATGCGATACCATTGCAGTTTTGTTGAAGACAGCTATTTTGTAGAGAAGAACATATGTTATCGATCGTTCGCTTGAGTCCTGTCTGCCATTATGGCCACGACGGCTATCTCCTAACCGAGTGTCGTTGTGTGAAGAACAAGAAACATGCTGGTGGTAGCGTCGGTGAGCTGGCGCTGAATGACGCAAAGATGCGTACTATTCGATCAATGAGTTCGGAACGTGTTACACAAACGGCCCATTGCCCTCATACCGATGTATTCACATCTACATTTCAAAGAGGAATTACGCGAGAATGAAGAAAACTACAACACTGTTTTCCACGCGCTGGTTGATGAAACCGTTGAACTTTGAAATTAGAGTTAGCGGGGCTTTCTAATGCTGCAGCAGTAACCACCAACCATATACTAGAATGTAAATACACCCCTCCGTGCCGTCTATCTCTAATGCTTCGCGAGAGGAAAACAGAATCCCGTAATTTCCAGAAGAATATTCCCTCAGTGGGCTATTCAATAGCCTCCTGATGAGGTTGTAACTACTGATCATCATGTATTCTTATCTAACACACGAATTTTGAACGGTCAATGGACTGCTTCTCCGGCAGTCTAGCTTTGGAATATGACAAGGCAACCAGTAGATTGTCCTTCCCATCTAACCTGGTTAATGGTGACCTGAGGGGCCCATCATGAACGTCATAACTATGTTATATTCTAGAAAATGAGGCATTCAACAACTGGCATAATCACTAGACGG
This sequence comes from Opisthorchis felineus, assembly GCA_004794785.1. Classification (NCBI taxonomy): domain Eukaryota; kingdom Metazoa; phylum Platyhelminthes; class Trematoda; order Opisthorchiida; family Opisthorchiidae; genus Opisthorchis; species Opisthorchis felineus. The sequence goes on along the minus strand of SJOL01006822.1, from coordinate 243,017 downwards.
AATACACCACTCATAACGTTGCTGAAAACAGCCCAACGGAAACATTAGGCTATCTTTACGCAGCACATGATAAACGAAGGAATCAGCTGGTATTCATTTGAGTGCCCTGTTGAGAAAAGGGTTACAACACCTATTCTTGTTTCGTCAATACTGATAAGCTTAGACTGTACATGAGACGTATGGTTTCATTGACCCAAAATGGACAATATCCTGAAGATCCCTGAGGGTGATTCATACGAGGAAGGTGTACTGTGTTTAGGTAAGGTGAGAAACATTGCCTGAAGGACCTCTCTCAATGATGCATGAAAACTTGATGATGATGCACTCAGCCAGAATGACGAATTGTTCATCCGAACTACCGTTGTGGTTATTCAAATAAGTCGGCGATTGATTTGGCGCGGTTAACCGAAACAAGGTCGTTATGAATGTATGCAAAGTAGACAGGTGACTTGAAACCAATCGTCTGTTACGTACCAGCCGGTTGAATAAACAAAAACTATCTACCAGCAGTTGTTGTTTGTGCACCGGCCCAGATGAAAACAGGAATGACTGCTTCTGATTACCAGAGGTATCTCTGTAGTATTGGGTGTTCCGTTTGTTTTGATTTCCCACGCCCACTCATTCATTTTGGTGACCAATTAGGTTAGCAGAAACATCGGTGGCTTCAATTAATCTATCTCTGTTCATTCCTACATTCCGAGTTGGTGCATAGTTCAGAGCCAACCAAGATTTAGCTACAACGAACCGAATCCTACTGTTTGTGCAACCTTCTGTTTTTCTTTCTTGATCAATATTCGTACTCAAGACACTGGTAATACCTAATCTTAGAAAGGTAAGCTAAATGGCAGGTAGCGTAATTTCGAATTAGACTACCAACAGCAGCTATTTCGTGCATTTTTGACAGATAAAAAGATGGTCCACCTGTAACACCCTTGCGGTGCCTAGCTGCCATGCCACGTGAAGGAAGCACGAGGGCCGAGATACTGCCGGGTTACCCAAGTCTAGACACGAGCAGCCTTGACACTGAGGTCAAGTTCGAACTACGGACCTTCCGGTCAGTAACTTCCCAACTTAATCACTGAGCCATCTCGAGCCCCGACATGGCTACTGTCATATCTATAGAAGAAGTGATTTAAACACTGAGGGACTGGAACTTTTTGGAATAATAAATCCAAAGAAGGTTTTCAAATAAACGCTCCTAAGTAGTATTGCGAAGTTCTCAGTATCCTTCAACTCCTGCAACGTTCACCAGCTCAATTCCGTTTGTTCAACCCTTTCAAATTTAGATTTTTGTGTCTTTTCACAAAGAGCGGAGAAAATGACACGCAACATACTCTTTTTTTGTTACACGACTGACTAAGGAGGAATTTCACGAACGTATCAACATATACCTAATCGAAGGACTCTGTTACATTTAATTACGTCCACAGAGCCAAGACTGAGAAAGCGGATTTTTTCACATGATGCAAGCACCAGCACCCCATGAGCACCGACTGTTTCGATCGACCTGTTTGTCAAACTCACCGGGCACAAATCACCCAAACGAGAGGCTGAATGCTTCACTAAAACCCGGAATATTCCACTGCGGTATGTTGACGTCAAGGCTGTTATGCTGTCTTGTGAATTGGTGAGTGATCTCACGTAACGGTTAGAACGCAGGAACAGAATAAGCTGTTTCTGGTTGCGAGATTTGTATAATTCATGTTCACATCACTCGTCCTCCGACTGTCCTGAAGGAATTATTCTGTTGAGTGCACATCGTAGGGGGGAAGCCTGGACTTGAGTTTCACTCTTATTCGACCTCATCAGTACTGTCTATCCTTAGTCGTGCCGGTGTTTGAATTCCAGCCGGAGGGGCGTATGACTGCTGTTTCACCAGCACAAGCGAGACTCAACTGGATCATCACGTCTGAACGGACGGAAATCTTCACGCTTGAGTGGTGTGACAGGTCTGCCCGATGCCCCGGACGACGACCCAGTTGGACATGTTCACCCGTTCAGACGTAAAAATTCAGATGTGTCCTGTGTACGCTGATGGTACACTCGCCTCGCATGTCACATGTCCGGCATGTCCAAGGATAGACACACTAATAAGAGCGAAACTCGAGTCCAGTGCTCCCCCCTTCGGTGTGGACTCACCAGAATAGTTGCACCGGAACAGGAGGACGGCTGCTCAAACGAGAGCGATGTGAACGTGAATAGAATAAGCTTCAGGCAGAAACCTATGATGACTCAAATTGCATACACTGGCCAGACCCAACGTGCATCAGTACGTGGATGATTGGCTGCCGAATTTGATCCGCTCGGAAGTCAACACGAAAAACCTCGGTCAACCATTCATGCAACTTTGTCCAAAAACTGTGGCACAGGGCACGTGACTTGAGTCAGTCGCCAAAGAGTGACGGACAGATCGCCGTAAGTTCAACGGAGCGCAACCCGTTGTGAGCGCTTCACTCGGTTTTCCTACCCAGATGGGATAAGCAGAAACCAGCGGTCGATTTAAATCGATAGGTATATGGAACCGCAAGGTAAGAAGAAAACGCCCATAATCAGTTCGAAAGGTTTTTGAAGTGCTTTGTGTGCTAAGAAATGGGGACGGCTGTAGCGTATGTGTGAATTGCTAGACCAGTGTTCGCATTCATCCAGAGTCAAAAATTGACCGTCTTCAAGGTCTTTGCGTAGGTTACACTTCCGATACCCTTCATCGACTTGGTCGGTTGTCTTTGGTACAAGTCAAGTGTTGCCTGTTCGCTAAACTTGCATTGCAAACTCGCAAATAGGAGAGAAAAATTCGGTTGGAAATCGGGGAAATATTGCTGTCTCAAACCTCCTGAAGGCCTGACGATGAAACCCAAGATGGTGGTTCTCCCCAGCAGAAGCCTTTTCACAATGGACAGTTTAGTTTGTCCCCTTAGGAGCACCGAGTTTGTCTTCTTGGGACATGAGGTGAAATCCGATGTCTTAGTGAGTAAATTTTACGGTGGCGCACTGTAGTATTTTGCACATGAAAAAAAAACCCAAGAGATAGCTCAGTGGTTAGGGCGCAAACTTACTGGCTGGAGGGTCCGTGGTCCGAACCCAACATCTGCAACTCGACAGCTCCCGTCTAAGCTTGGGGAACCTGACACTTATCATCAGTATCAACATCGGCTGTAAAAAAAACACGTATTGGTCGAACAGTGGCTACAGCTGCCACAGTTTCGTTCGCCGATGATTTTGGGTAGCTGGGGTAGGCAGCTGAGAATTGGAGGCGGTGGCTGATGTAATTGATGCGTAAATCCAGAGGTGTAAGTGGCCTTTTAATTGGAGAGATCGGGAGGGAGCTATGTATTAAAGGCAACAGCTTGGGTGCATGAAGCGTCACTGATGGCGCTTCTGGGTCACGTCTGATAATGTCTGTAACCATTGATGTGTCCAGTCTCAGGTCCCCATCCAGGGGGTGGCAATGACCAGGGCAACTGAGTTTGCTGGTAATGGTCTCCATACTTCGTTGCCTTCCCTGGCTCGTTTCTACCCTTCACGTGGTTGTGTGAAAAGGCTCTTCGAGGAAGTCGGCCGACTGGCATACGGAGCACGTGACCAAGTCAGCACAACCTATGGTGTGTGACCAGCTTGTCTATGGTGATGAGTTATTTCTTCCGAAAATCATTCGACGTGCTTCAGCCTTACTGATCCGGTGTACCTACCAGACTCGGACAATGCTCAGAAGACATCAATGGTTGAACACTGAAAGTTTTTTTACGTCCCTAGCGCGCACCTGTAGTACTACAACCCTCATGCTTTCTTCGGGTGGTATGGCAGCTAGCTGAACAACGATGGGCTGGAAGATTCAGCGGCACACTAATCAACCAAACAGTTCAAAATCACATCGAATTATAGAGTACTTTCAAGGACACGATTATCCTCAGGAGAAGTCACCGAAAAACATCTGAGAATGCGTGGTGAACGCTGGGAACAGGTCGTTAATGTAGCAAGAATATCTTTGAAGTTCACACCACCTGACAGGGCGCCGGCGGAAAAGCCATGCTAGCATAGTTAGGACAAATCAGTGACGATGTTTTAGGAGAGTGAAGAAGGCACAATAAACCCGAAGACTTGATCAGTAGAACTCGACAGGAATTACCACATACTTAGTTTTGCAAGTAACTTCACACAGAAATAAGGTTGAAGAACAGAGCAATCACGTCCGGATACATTGGTGGCAGCATTTCACGTTTGTCGGCGCTCAGGAAAGATTTCTTCGGAACGACGACTCTGGTGGGCCATGTAATTGTCCTTATCTAAAAGAAAGACACTGTGCTTGACCTGTTCGTTCGGAAGCTAGCCAAGGCTTACAAGAACTTACTCAACTACGGCCGAAACTCAGTATGATCCAAACGTCTTCAAATCACTGAAGCTTGCGCGCAGTCGGCGGCCGCATCCAAAATCTGACAACATCGGCCCCCAGGAGATGACAGTTGCTCAGGCAGTTGCACGTAACAAACCTGCCAGATAAAGCGATCCGTCGCGGCTCATGTACAATTTTCGGAATTCTAATCATTTGTCCAACACCCTTCCGCATCATCTGTTCGTGCTGTTTCGAAGCAAACTTCAACACGCCTAATTCAAATAGGATTATCACTTTTTCGCAAAATCACTGGATATTATATAATTGGTTTCCATCATTTCGTATCAAAGAGAGAGTTGCTCAACGAATGATGCAAACGGTAATGTCAAAGCCATCCCACTTCATTCTGCATAAGAAAAATAAGATATCATTGAACCAATTAAGTCAAAACCTCTGGTGTGTTGCGATCCAGTCGCCTTTTCTTCCCTATTTCCAGGTGAACCAAACTGTAGCAGCTCGAACGAGCCTCATCTGGGGGCACGGCCAATAGTTGAATGACCAGAATTAACTAAATCCTAGGATAAAGCTCTATTCTATGGTGGTCAAAATCTAGAAAGTGCATGTAGTTGGAGTCTATTCAAAGGATCATAAACTAGCTCTCAAAAAATGAATAAATAAATATGAACAAATATGTTCATTGTGACGAAAAGTTCTTTGTATTAGTCCTTTCGTGGCAGTTGGGCGCGGTGCTTTAAAATCCTGTTCCAACGAGAGTTTACCTTCGGGAAGGTGGTACATTAGAATGACGGTCGCGTTCATTCGAAATTTAACATTTAAATGACGCACACATTTCAAATAACCATGAGCGTGACCCCTGAATTGTAGTGTTAGAGCAGAACCACGGGAATTGCTGCACAGTACCTGCTTCAGACATCGTCAGAATTCACGTTCACATCAGTCTTGTTTGAAAAGTCGTCCGAGTGTCCTGGCTCTCTTACCAGGGCGCCTTAGCAACTGGGCAAAATTGTCTAACAGGTGTTAAGCCCCCATGGCGCTCAGTTGGCAAACCAACCATATCGCTCAAGCGTGAAAACGTTCACCCGTTCAGACGTGGAAATCCAGATGCGTCCATGTGCATCGGTGGAGTGGTGGTAACAAGCTCGCCTGGCATGTCTCACGTCCGGAGTTCAAAGCTCGGCACGGCTAAGGATATGCACTGCTGATGAGCTCTAATAAGAGCGAAACTCGAGTCCAGTGCTCACTCCCTTTGGTGTGGACTCACCAGAATGATTACACCAGGACAGGAGGGCGACTGTTCATACGAGAGTGGTGCGAGTTTCACAAATCCCGCAAACACCTCAACTAATCGTCAGAATTGTTTAAGTACGCCATACGAACCTTCATCGAGCCAGATAGGCACAAGAGGCTCACATATCAGCGACAACCAGTGAATTATCAAGCTTTACTGAATTGTGAAAACCTAGTCCTTACAGCCGATGAATTGCGCTGGGAACCGAACTGTCATGGCGATAAGACCTCAGCCCCGTTGTATCACAAGCAGCTTCATATAATTTGGTGAAATTCCCATAAACCTTGAACCGTTTCATTCGCATGCGTGTAGAGCAACACGATAGCTTTTGCTGAACTGTTCGTTTACATACGCACTGGTAACCAGATAGGGTCAAGCCCCAGTAGAAAAGGCCTTTAAGCAAGATAGTGATTTCCTTCAGTTTCAACGTCTTTTATCAGTGAATCCACTTTGAAGAGAACAGCTAGCACGAAACAATGCTTGATCTTAAGTCAACTCTGACCCAAAGTGCTCTGACCGTGGGCTGAATCCATCAAGCAAACGTGCACCATAACAAGTACCATCCGTTCTACATGCCAGACAGACAACTGCAGGGTTTGCGACGGGTTTAGCCCAGCCACTGAGTGAAGGGGATATATGTAACTGATCTAGTTTTCAGTTGTTGGTGGTTGCGGGATTTTGTAGAAAACATACTCGCATGACTCTCGCTTGGACAGTCGTCCTCCTGTCCTCGCGCAATCATCCTGGTGAGTCCACATCCGCACTGGACTCAAGTTTCGCTCTTAGTAGAGGTCATCAGCAGTGCATATCCAATAGCCATGCCGGAGTTTGAACCCCGCACACCTGACATGCGAGGCGAGCGTGTTACCACTACTCCACCAGCGTATGCTGGACTCATCCGAATTTTTGTCTGAACAGATGAGTGATGTGAGCGAAACGCCCGGCCGTGCGAACCCAGTAAACGCTGCTCAGAACTGAGCTGCACTGTTGCCTTTACGACTCCCAATAAAAACCGGCGGAATCAAAATTGGTTTCGATTTCGAACAACGATCTGATGAAATCTACTGGCAGATACAAGCCGCGTTCGTGGATTAACTGCTACTGACCAGCGATCATCAGACGAGATATCAACTAATTGAATCTCCACGTGAGTTTCTACGAGAGATGCAGCTGAGATTAGGGTGAGTCTGTCGTGAAAACCGAATTGGTGTGCAAATATGAGTGCATTTGTCGAAATTCGTGCAACTTGGGTTCAGGTAGAACATTAGATTGACGGGAGCTTGGTGAGCATCAAGAAGGGTGAAATCGGACGTGAGCTGTCGAGGAGTTTTCAGCAACCTCATGAGTAGTTTCCTCCAGGAAAATAAGTGAATCTTGTGCGTAATGTGCCAATAACACCGGCAAGGTAGTCTCTGAAGTATTGCACACCGTTCTCTTGTACAAATTCACTCGTTTAGCTTGTGTACGACGGTACGGGTTGAAGCTTCACCGTTGCTGTGGTGAACAACGTCGGATCCTTTTGGGGAGAAACCCCACGCGCGAGGACGATTTCATTCGTGCTTCCTTCAGGCGGTATAGCAGCTAGACACCGAGAGCGTGTCACAGCTGAACGATTTTTAATGATGGTATTTACTCATACATTGAGTGCAAAATGCGTAGCCTGATCACAGCAACCGTGAGGAAGCCACTGGAGCATCACATCTATAAGAACGTCCAGTAGACACCTAAAATAACGCAAATAGGTGAGTACAGATCCACTTTTGGCAGGCAGATGACGTCTGATGCTGAAAAAGACAGCGAATGATTCGAAGATGCAGTCAGTAAAGATGAAGTCGACCGACCGAATCAAAGCAAGCATAGTGAAGTAGCAAACGACATCGGTCAACTCGTGTGGTCATTAAATGATATCCGTTCACGTGATGCAGAGTAGAGTTTGAATCTGCCGCGTCAACTTGAATTTGCGTAGGCATGCTTGCTTGCCATAAAAAAGGCCATGTACATGGCCAAAAAGCGTAGAAATCTAGCCAGGGTTGCTGGAGGGTAAAGTTCATTTCCATCGAACTACGAAATGTTTAAAACAGATCCAGATAATGAATGGGAGCGGTTTATATTCACCAAAAATAGGTGCTCAACCATTGGTGTGCGCGTGATGTGATTTGCGGTTATATGAATATTTGAATGGACATCTGGCCGTTTAGTTAGCGATTTCAGTAAAAATTGTATTTTGACCCTGACAGGCTCAGCAGTTGGTATCTGGCCTTATAATTGACCATGCCGGTTCTAGGAGTCCCGGTTTTATATTTCTTGATCATTAGTATCCTGGAGATCTAATCTCCATCAATCTGCCGTTCAGCTCGTTAGTTTCTAGTAGACAGACCTTCCGTGCCTCAGTTTCTACGCCACGCACGAGCAGATGATTCGTCAAGCCAAACCGGTCGAAACTACAAACTAACCACTCAGCTATATTCATAGTGCACTACTCATAAGGTTGCTAAAAATTCTTCGACAGCCCACGACCGGTTTCGCCCTCCTTGGGGCTCATCAGGTAGGCGCGGTCCCCGAGTTTCCGTCAACCATTACGCCTGGAAATATCACAAACGGAAGATTCATCTGGGTTCCAGGTGAGTCTCTCGCAAAACCAAATTTGTTTGCAAATGAGTGTAGTTCGCTAACCACTCATCTGTTGAAACAAATACAGCAACCACACAATGCAAAGATGTCGTTCAGTTGTAACACCCTTTCGGTGCCCAACTGCCATGTCACCCGAAGGAAGTACGAGGACTGGGATACTACCAGGTCTAGACAGGAGAAGCCGAGGTGCAGAGGTCGGGTTCGAACCACGGACCTTCCGGCCAACAAATTTGCGCTCTAACCACTGAGCCATCTCGCAGTGCGACAAAGCGTCATGGCCGGATATGACCTGGTATTTGATACGACCCCGGACGTTGGGTTCACTTATTCTTTTCAATGATCCATCAGAAAATACACTTCTGAGGGCACTGCTGTGCCAACTGTATGCGTAGAACTCATTCTCTGTTTGAAACTTTAAAGCTGGAAGGACGGAGACAAACGGTAGGTCGACGGATGCATAGGTTTAAGTAAACGAGAATTCGGGCCACAATCCGAAAAGTGGCGCGTGCCTCAGAAAGTTAATCAAGATGGGTCAGTCATGTTTTCATCCAGCAATCCACGGTAACAATGTGCTATCTCCGCAGCCATATCAAATGCGAAACGTGTTCGGTCCACAGTCCACATTCAACCCAATCGACACCGGAGAAACCGATAAACAGTTCTTGAGCAAAAAACATTATATTTTTATTCGTTCGCTAGGTTTTCCTAAAATAACTACCCATCCTGAAGGAAAAGCGCAGGGCGGAGAAACCACTAAACTGTTGGGACAGTGCAGCGTACTGACATCAATAACCCAGCCACTGCCAAACGTCAGGTGGTCCCTGTGAAAGTCACGGTCAAGAGAGCACGTGGTATTCCAGTGCAAGTGTCCTAATTTCCTAGGTATACACACATTCGAAGTGGAAAAACTTGACCAGCAAAAACGTGAACGTTTGTGGCAGCAGTTGCATTGGTCAATAACGCGGTTTTGGCGTGTCGTCCGCTACAACGTGTGTGGAGAAGCGTGAAATAGAAAAAAGAAGGAAAAACCGAAATGCTGGCGCAGGAAAAAGACGAAAATGAAATCAAAATAGTTGACTGGGCGGAGTGCGAACTGATAGGAAGATCTGCAATCAAAATTGCACCCAAAAAAGTGATAATAATCAACATATCTAGCGCGCATGGTAGTGATTGTCCAGAGAACATTCGTTTCACGCACTTAGGTACAAAGGTCGAACAAGCGATTGCACATAGAGAATAAAGTTTGTACATAGCAGCAGGAGTGTGCGCGTGCGTGCACGCAAAAGCGGAGAAGGGTCACGAAGGCACGGACAACAGACAAGTCGATATTACAGAATACAACATCGATCGCTATGACCATTCTTCAGCCGCAACCGTTTGCGAGGACGGAAACTTTTGAGATAATGAATCTGGCGAGTGTTCAAAGCCCCTGCGCGCCGACTGGAAAAGGGAGATGAAATACACGAAACAGAATTCTGAGACTAACAAATTCACGTGGAGGAGTAGCTATAGATCATGAGGAAAAGCAGCACCTTCTTACCCGCGGATCATTTCAATAGCTTCATCGTACGGCAATCCCAGTTCAATCAGTGCAACCGCAACCAATGCAGGGGCTCTGAACAGAATGAACAAGAAAGATCGATTGATACTGCAGTTTAGAGCGCTGGTCATCTTTGCTTTGGCAGTTTGTTTCAATGGATTCCAAACCAAAAAGTGGCGAGAAAAAATGTTCTACACTTGCTTAGTTTGACGTGGATTAGCATGGGAGCCACCCCGTATATTAACTCAAGTCACTCGGCGTCTCCATGGATAGCAAGCAAGGGGAAAGTTTTCTGGCGACGCATTTCGTTTCTAGACGATTCACAAAACGTGCTATCGGCTGAGCGTGGTGGGGTGAGGCAATCTAGCCAACATTTCCAAATCCGACTTAAACGATATCTGTTAGGCCGATTCTTTCGAAAAAGTACGTTAAGATTCATCACCAACGTTAACAGCAACACCAGATAAAAACACTGGTGCTTCACTGCCGTACAGCCAGGTCAGCTTATCTGAATAAAGTCTTACAATGGATAGAAGAAAGAAATGTGAGATCTAGGACCAACCGAACACCGAGGTACCCACTCCTACAGCACTCAGTCACACAATCTGGTTAGAAACTGACTACATGAACGCCACTGATATCGGTCAGTCACCATATGGTTCGTTGTCTCCAGCCAAGCGCACAGAGGGTCAGTTGGACCCCATCCTGGAAGGCCAACAGCACAACAGCCCCCAAACTTTTCGTAACATTCCTCTTTCCCTCCTGCATTTGTCAAATTCTGTCCACCTCTAGGTCCTCATCACTCTGAATTAGGCGCGGAAAACAGCGATATTCTCGGCGAGCGGTAAGTACGCATGCGTAGCACGTGACCCAGTCACCCTAGCCTGCAGTGTTGGATGCATTCTTTGAGTGAGGTACCATCTGCTTCACCGAAGACCCGTTTCCCAATCACCTCATTCCAAGTTCACTGGTTCCAGCCGATTCCGGCCATGGATTTGAGACACCGATGGTCACAGACCTGAAGATACCCGAATTGACCAAGTCTCGCAGTATGACCAGATTGTGTGCGCCAAGCATAGACCGAACGGTTGGTCAGCTTTTCCAGTAATGCTTGTGGTTGCTGCTGCTGCTGCTGTTTCCCAAGAATAATTCAGCCTTCTTGAGCTGAAATACACAGATTCATCATGTATCGATGAGTCGCCGTTATGGTTGCATCGAGTGACAAAATACCTATAATGAACTGTGCCATGGTACGCTTATCCAGCGAAGTCACAGTTCACCAAAATCGCAAGGACATTTTGCATATGGGTCGTTTGTGCCACATCGACCATCGCGATGAACAATTAGCTCATCCTACTATGACAGACAATCCACGACCTACAACCCGGTCATCTAGTTTCACCTCCTGATCTTCCATGCGTGTCAATAGCGACTCAGTTCTGCCGAGCACCCACACGTAAAACGGCAAACGATTTGGAGATGGCCGACTGATGACTACAAGGGTCCGGATTTGGTTGAAGTAGTAGATGACTATAGGTTTGCAGGTGTAGTAGGTTCACTTGAAAGCTGTTAGGCGGAATTCCACACAGATACCGCTTTACCGCTCGCAGTTAGGCGCTGTTGCGACCGAGAGGCCTATCCCGCATAAGATTGGCGAAAAGTTCGGGCCGCTTGCAATTCCGGCATCAAGGCGAGCTCTGATTGGTTGAAGGTATGGACCCAACAGCCAATCATGACCCAGTATTCGCAGAATGTCGGTTGCCAATGGCGCATCCAGAAGGCATCAGAATTTCCAGAGAGTTGTCGCGGCATACACTTTATATACGACGCGCTGCACAAGTGTTTTTGACCTGATTTTGGGCGTTGGTGGTTGTTTTTGACGGGAACGTTAGCTTGGGAGGCTCAGACCGAGAACTAAGCTGAGTTAAATACCGTTATTACAACAGCTAGGTTCAAACGCTGCTCCACCAGCTCACTATGTCCTCTGAATTACAAATTCAGGAAAACTGCTGCTTTTGGAACTGAACAAATCTACAGCTTCTACGGCCGAAGCACGTCATGTTTTTCCACAAATTCTGGTGGGTATCCATTTGAGTGAATATGGTCTATGGTATCTACCGTGTAAGTTTTTCCCGCTCTTCTTAACTAACCAACCCCCGGTACAAAACTGGAGAAAAGGAGATACCGACCGGTCCAAGTGAACTCGGTGAACGGGCCTTCCAAGTGTTCCATCGTCTCGGCGGTTCAAATGGCTTATTCACCTCATGTTCGGCTGTTGACTTGATGTTTGGGTGAGCGGTGTTCAATGCCCGGAACAGCTCCATTGTTTTTGGCAGTGTCTGACCACGAATATATTATCTACGTACAATTTCGGCCGTCCAAGGAAATCTTTCACTCGCATTTCGACGCTGGCCATGAATGTATCAGCTGGGACAGGACAAAGGGGGCTTCCCATGGCAACACCTTCAACCTGTTTGTAATACTGATTGAAACTGACATTCTCTGTTCAAAACAGGAGTATAGGTTTCAGTACGGTTACTGGTATTCCAAGGTTGATGTCATTGACGTGGATAAAATCTCACATGAACTCTACAGCTTCATGCAGAGGTACATTAGTGAACAACGATTTGATGTTAGGACTTGCAAGGCGCTCACCTTGAACATTCAACTGCGCTGCGGATGTTGCCACTTCGAAGCTATCACTCAATGTGTTGGCCATCGACCGATGGCACACCAATTTCAGTAGCTACACCAATTTTGCAACGAGAAAATCCGTGTTTCAAGTTTCACATTTGTAAACGGTTAGCTTACGGCTCGCCATCTGTTGAGATGGGCCGTATGCAAAGAGTTGCACCTCTAAGTTATGTCAGTTTAGACCGATATCCATGTAAGCGACACTTTTCAGAGTAGAAGGGTAGCTAGGCTGTACACTGTCTAGAAGAGCTTTCCTGAGGAGGAACCCAAATATCTTTAATTTATTGAAGAATAAAAATGCCTCCCGTTTGATGCGAGGAAAAATTCATCAAGTACAGTTTCATTCAGTGATTTCAGTTGCGTTTACATGCATTTTTGTTCACTTACGGACCATTTGGGAACAGGATAGTGGAAAACACTGAATGACAGCATCTAGAGAGTAGATACTAATGGAAACATGTGAGTCTTGACTAGTATCGCAATGAGTGTCTGAGATGGGCTTCACTTGACTCTATAATTACCACGTAGTGGATCACCTTGTGTATCACTGACTGTGAGAACAGAAAGCAGGGATACACAAACAGTAAGTCTCTCCATGCTCTCTGATTGAAAAGCAATGAGCGATCTCAAATTATTTGCAGCAATATCGATAAACAATAGCTCCGTGAACTAGGAAATGCACCAGGCATTTTTGCAAGGTTGTCATAATCCTACTTACCGTCCAAGGCCAGCTCTACAATGAACAGCTACACATCCATCTGGATGAGTTTGCCACAAATCATTGATCAGCTGAAACCACTTTTCCAAGACCGGTTCCGGCGGAGGAGCACCGTCCTCGAATTCCAAGTCCTGTCAGAATGCAAATATGGTAGAAATGGTTAGAAAAAAACGATACTGATTCGACAGAGTATACAAAGACATTGAATGGGTGAACGGTACTGGATCTACTAGGCAGGAACACAAATTGAGAACGATGAAACCGGATAGTCTGGAGATTACATGCCACGCTATGCGTAATCACATCGTTTGACTTGTGCCGCGAAAACTAATTGCTGAGAGGACAGTCAGGTATACCATACCGGGCAGCAAAAGTAAACCTGAAAAAACCGAAAACGGTCTACAATATCACCGGATTGGGTATACGGGTTATGACTCCTAAGTTCAGTACACGCCCGTATTGGCGGTGAAGACCATCCAGGGAGGGTCATCGAGAAGCTCAACGTAACCGTTCTGTTCCTGCCGGGGTCCGATGGCACACTGCACATCTTAAGATATCCGAATATTTTCCGACATCTGAAAAAGGCCGACTGCTTAACGGAACATGGCTACCACCTCGTTCTTGGCGTTGACAGAGGGCAAGTGGAAGCTGCGGTTTTACTGAACCCAAAGAACGTCAAATAATACTATATAAATCCCCACTCTCGTCATGAAACAACGACAAGTGTAGTCATTTCCTTCAAGGAATCAGATAAAGAGGAGAAGCTGAGTTTCCAAACCGTACATCCGTTGCAGCTGATCAGCTTTTTGTCGCGGAGCACAGAACTGATGACCATTTCTACAGTTTTGAGATACAAGCGAAATCTGGCTGGCTACTTAACACACGGGGCCCGTAATATCTACCTTAAGGGGACCTTGAATACAGAACTGGAACGCATAGCCATAGAAAACGGGCACCCAGAGGCATCTTCAGAGAGACCTACCTGGAGAACTGACCTTGATAAGGCCCAAGAAACAACTGTGTATATTTAATTGCCATTCAATGGCTTAAAAGCATGCTGACTACATTAGTTAACGGAATACCGGAACGCTCAAAGTTCTCTACACAAATATATCTACGATCGGATCTAATCCGAAAGAGATTCCTCGACTTATCAGTGATTATATGTTCACTGACTTGTGACTTTTGTGCAAACTATATTGGTAACATGCTTCGAAGACAGATTAAGGAGCACACTGTCCGCCATCTGTCCGGGTGGACACACAGAAAACCGTTGGTGCACGATTAGCTCCCACGTGCGAGAAACTGGTCATTTAAACAATCCAAGGTCGTCTAACAGCGCTTATGTGCAACCTCTGGATCTACCCCCATGTTTTCAAAAGAACCATGTCCAAGCGCTCGGACTTCCATTAAATGGACCACTTCCAACAGCATGACCAACCAACCACAGAATCCTTCAAGATCCAAATCACATGTTCACCAGGGAGTCAAAAGGATGAGTGTAGTGTAGTTTTCATAAAGGAAACTACTCACAAGGTTGCTGAAAACTCTTCGACAGCCCACGACCGGTTTCGCCCTTCTTGGGGCTCATCAGGTAGTTGAAGAACATCATAAACGAGAGATTCACTTGAGTCTCCCGTGCAAACCAAATTGATTTGCAAATGAGTGTATTTGTCGCAGTGTAGTGTAGCCTTTTTATACTGTTCAGTAGATTTCAGTGTTAGCACCTCGAGTTTTTTCATATATTTTACGATTCTACTGAACGTATTTGCTTACCACCTTTATTTATTAACCAACCAGACTACTAAACGAGTCAGAAAATGAAGAACACAGTTCGAACTAGGGGTTGTGGACAAAAATGCGAAAACGGTTGGAAATTCCTTGAATAACTGGCATATTCGTCAGTTCAGCAAACTGTCAAGTTATAATTAACATGGTGGGTTCGATTAACGCACAATGACAAACGTGCCCTGAACGGTCTGGAAGGGTTAACCGGAGGGTGAGAGGGTAGTACTGACAGTGGACCAAAACCAAACGTTAGCATATGTTTCAAATGATCAACTAAGTGGATTGGGTGGCATGCTCGGCAGCTGTCACGCGGCTGTCGGTCGTTATTTTTGTGCCGACTAATCCGATTTGAATAAGAGCCATAGGATTAAGAGTGCATGATGTCTGTTCTTACCGATTAAAAGGAACTACTGCGAGCTCGAAATATCTCGCTGGCCGCATTACCTTCACTTCGACTTGCACTTGTACATCAAGCTGAAAAATGCGATTTTTCGGTGGCGACACGGAAGCCATGCATTCCTAGTAACTGCTGACTACAACCAATTCAAGGCTGAACACGGGAGAGACAAGGTACAAGCGCCCAGCATTTCGGTGGCGACACGGAAGCCATGCATTCCTAGTAACTGCTGACTACAACCAATTCAAGGCTGAACACGGGAGAGACAAGGTACAAGCGCCCAGCATCAGCTGAGATTTATCAGAGTGTGCGCCTCTGGGCTGTACACGGGTTGAGTGTTCTTATGCAATGCGGCTGGGTTCCGCATTTGGTTGCCAATACCCCGCTGAAGATTCGCTCATCACTCGATATCGTTCATGGTCGGCGGATGTGCACACCGACCTGCCCTACCTAATCTTCTAATGTAGTAATCGAATACAGGACTAATGCACCGAACTCCTCGTCCGCTCTTGCCCGATTTTGCCGCGTACGGAAGTAGTGTAGCGTTATGTAGTCACTGCCACGGTTGAGGACCGATCATGTGGTAAGGACTAAGGACGGATGAGTTTTTCCGCTACTGTAGGACAAATGTACCCTTTAAACAGATCACATAGTGTATCCGACGGCTCACAGCCTATTTTGAAGTGAGAACTTCACTTTCACTCCCGAAGTCAAACTTAGATGAGCAAATTATTTTACATTCCGGCACAGTGAGAGTTCATTCGGCTTGGTTATCAGGAAGTCTATCTGAAGTGCTTGAGTCGAACATACATGATGGCTTTGTAAGCTAAGCACTTACCACAACACAGATCCCAGCAGCTTCCAGCAACGATTCGTTGTAAGTTGATTCGCAAACGCGCACCAGTATGTGTACTTTATGCAAACGACAGGTCTGAAAGTTGAGTACAGTGGCAAAGCGCAATGAGGTTCAAAAGACGAGGCCTATACATTTTCCAAATGGATGAAATAGAAAGCCAGAGTATGACCACCGAGCAAACATACACAAGAAATGTACATTTCAGGTGGGGATAACGGAACGGGAAGTGCAAATTGGACAGTCAATGCATGAAAAGGTTTACAAACCAGGTTTACAGACCACAGCTTACAGCTCATGGGGGCATTTAGAATGATGGGGCTTGAGGCGACGGTTGTCTTGACAGCGCCCCAGTAAAAAGTACTGGAGATTCGTCGCTATGCAACCAGGAAGAACGCCCATCTGCGAAAACAGTTAACCTACCGCAGACGACCGCAGGAATTGTCAGGTGGCGGCCAAACATTAAGCACGTGAACGATTTTTATTGTTGATACCAGCCGCGTCGCGCTTGTTCGCAGCTGAATAAATAATCTGATCGATAAATCTGAAGCAAAACCACTTCATTGTCAGTCGTTGCCGTACAGGTTTGGAGACTTGTTCAAACAGTTGGGACTCTCGATCAAGCAGCCCACTCGTCTTCTTTGAACCACGAAATGCATTCGAATTTTCCGGCAACATGGAAGTACATGGATTAGGTGAACGAGATCTTTCTCAGGTAATAAAGGGTCAACGAATGCTGGGCAGAAGTTGGCAACTCGGACGATTAACAAATCCAATCGACAGATTGACCTGCGACTCCCAGTGCGTCTTGGTCGCTCTGGATGTCTCGAGCTGCATCATTCCAAATTTTTGACACTGGCAAACCAATAAGATTGATAATGTTATTCCCATAGATAATGTATTAAATTCACTCACCTGTTACTTAACAAATCCCGTCCGTCCCTTCGTGGCAATTAACGAGTTTGATTGTCTCGTCTTACCTGACTGTTTTCACGATCACGTGAGTGGCCATGCCGATAATGCAGCGTGTATGAGCCAGCATTCGTTATTTATGCAGCGTCCTGTTTACTCAAGTGGTCAAGGTCTAATATGTCGTATTCGCCGAAACAAAGGTATTAACCTTCGTCGTTTGGCTCACATGAACCTCACCAGCACAGTCATAAATGTACAGACCACCTTAATTTCATCCAGCAAGGAAGCGACCTATCAAGTTGATTCTTTAAAATAACTGGGTTTTGTCATTCTACCGAATGGCCACGCGAGGGAAGAAGTCACTTCTCACCATATGCAGTTTCGCGTATACTGTGCTTCAACCCGGCCCGTGCTGAAGTATACCTGGTCCCTCCGCGTTCACGACCTTCGCAGATCGAGGTCTTCAAATACTGGAGTTCAAGACGTACTTCCAAAGTGCAGTAGACAGGTAGATAACCAGGAGATGCTACGACAACATTCCGCGTCTCGATATAAGCCCGACGTCTGCAATTACCATGCAGTATTTATCTCTCTAAGGATGGGGAATTTAGATCTGTTCACTTGTGCTTACGTTTTACATATTAAACAATGCATGTACCGGTTTTCCTATGCAGTTTCGTTCCTCCTGTTCCCGCGACAATCGCGTGCATGTAAGCGTGAAATCAAGAACAATTCGGAAAACAAGTGGTGTGAAACAGCGGTCAACACTCGCAACATGACCAAGGTTGTCTTACATGGTCCTGCCCACTGTGTAAAAAACGTCCCATATAAGAACAAAGTACAAATCCAGCTCTTGCAAGCTGTGAGCAAACTATGAAATATTTGGTTGGTAAACAAACCCCAATCTCATGCATTTGTCTCCTTAAGGTGCGAAAGCGAAGTCATCGGCAACCGACAAGAGGTCGATCGTTTGAATTGTTAAAAATGCCCGAGACTGAAACAGAAGTATATGGTTCATTTTAAGATGCCTGACAGTTGGTCTATCCAGCTCGAGTTCTCCTTTGTTTACGTAACGATTGAGTATGCCCCAGTACTTGAGTATACTTCACTCGATGTGGCACACGGGTTAAACGAATCGAATGATATTTCTCGTTCGGCATTCGGAAGACAAATGCTGAGCCCCTATGATTGCTAACCGACAAAAACAACAGCTTTTTTAACCTCTGTAAACCTCATCAGTTCACGCACTGACGATATCTCCACGATTAACGAGTTTATTGTTGATAGTCCACACTCTTTCAAGAAAAAAGACAACGAAGATGAATTGAAGCTTAAATAAGCTATTTCAAACAACCTGAACTATGTAGAGCCTATCCTAGGTTTTGTAGTATCCGCAGTCAAGTCAGATCACATGACAAACAATCCGACAGCAGGTGAAAAGTGGAAGGTAGTGGAACTTCACTACACAGTAGAATTTACTCGAGAAGTAGTAGGCCACCATCAACTACCAGGCCTTCAACGGACTATGAGCATATTAAGGATGGAACCTTGGGACATTCGGTGAGGCGCAGGGGACCCTTCTCTGACTGTGCAGCTGAATCATTATGGGCTGATCATTTTCGTAGGAAACTGCTCGCTCCAGCATCCTTAGAACAACAGTGGAGGGGGTAATCCGCTGTCTCTATGGGGACTGAGACGGAGATATCTTAGCACAAAGATTCGGATCGATTCCGTTTACCGTGCAACTTAAAATAATAACTATCGTTCAGCTGCAGCACCCATTCGATAACTAGCTGCCATGCCAACGGAAGGAGGCACGAGAGCTGGGAACATGCCAGGTTGCTCACACCTAGACAGGCGCAGTCGAGGAGCTGAGGTTGGGTTCGAACCACGAACCTTCCGGCCCGTAAGCTGGTGCCCTGACCACTGTGCTATCGCGCTTAAGCTGGAATATGGCTTTGTCGATACTATCCCTCGAACCATCTCTGGGCTGTAGCTATCACATTTTAATCAGTCAAAGCGCTTCCTTCAAGTTTTCACATTTAGTTATAGGGCTTTGGGAAAACATCTCCTAATTCGCAGCACTTCATAGTCCAGCTAACCGTTAAACTGTCACACGATCGATACATGACGACTCTTCGAAGAGTTTTCAGCAACCCTGTGAGTAGTTTCCTTTGTGAAAATATACTGCGATCTCCCGAACATCGTGCCAATTCAAACACAATGCGGCCTATGTGTAGCACATTCAGTTGAAGAATATCATAAACGAGAGATTTAGTTGAGTCTCTAGTGAAAACCAAATGGATATGCAAATGAGTGTATTTGTCGAAACTTTTACCTCGTTACATTCAAGAGAGTGAGTGGATAATCACCCGACCTATACACCTTGCTGCTTTCTCGTAACGTACAACGTCTTAGGAAGCGAGTCAACGTTCCTCTGGAAGCCAATGTGGTATTACTTATGTTTCGCCTAGCAACCATCTCCCCCTAAGAAAACGTCATGCACACCAACGGCTGGGAAGTTGTTCACACCAATTGCAAACCCCACAAACCTCTATCGAGCCCAAGACGGTTCAGCTCTGACTGAGTTGTGCTGAATTCCATAGAAGTAATGCTATAGTTCTCAAGAAATACACTCATTTGCAAATCAATTTGGTGTTGCGAGAGACTCACCTGGAACCCAGCTGAATCTCTCGTTTGTGATGTTTCCATGCTATAGTTGTTTAAAACTAGACTTGTTCTCGAGACTAACCAAATCACCATTATCACGGAACGTTAAAACGATTAGCTAGGGGAAACCATCGAACGGACAAACAGCTCTGTTATAAGGATTTAAATGGACATCAAAGAATGTAGTGGGGCAAAAACAGATAAAAGGTACTCACCAATATGAAATTCTCCATGTTGGCATGACTCGGTTGATCCGTGATCAGAAAACGTGCCCCTTTGTGTTCCACCAAAGTCACGTGAGGTTGCTGCAACTGTCGTGACATTTTGGGCTTCAAGGAATTCCGAAATTGTACGGACTCTCGTGCTGATGAGGTCGCGCTTGACGGCATCGAGACGGTAGAGTGTTTGGGCATGGCCACTGACATATTGGGTCGGTTCGAACTGGTGATTCTTCACCTGCAGTATGGGGTTTTTATGCGGGAGGTGTACGAATTTTACTTTCTTCAAGCATCTAAAACAGATTTTCTGTTTGGACATTTACCTAAAAACATTCAAACTCCGCCAACTATGGATGCAAATCCGTCAATTGTTACGCACGCATTCCTAATACGTTGGAATATCTTTGTCCCACTGACGGCTTAGCACGATTGTGTGACAGTCAAATGGGTCTCATTTTATGCATAAAGTCACAGCTACTTAAAGATCACTTAGGCCGACACTATTTGATAAATGGATCTGAATTGGTGCTTCCATTTCCAACAGGGAACAAATTCGATCATAGCCATACGATTATCCGTTCGGTTAATCGCATTAATGAGGCTTAGTGATGATCTTTATTCCTAAAAGTTGAAAACATAATGTTTGTCCAACTCCTGCCCCGAATTGATAGGTTGGCTCAACAGATCAACGTAGCACTCAAATGGGGGCGGGGTTCAGTGGTTAGAGCGCGAATTTACTGACCGGAAGGTCCGTGGTTCGAACCCGACCTCTGCCTCTCGACTTCCCCTGTCTAGGCTTGGGCAACCTGGCAGTATCCCAGCCCTCGTGCTTCCTACTGGTTGCATGACAGTTGGGCACCGAAAGGGTGCTACAGCTGAACGATTTTTTACAGCATTCAAATGGACGTTTCAGCTACGTTACCGTCAATGGACGCTTACAACAGATGTTAATTAAGCCACCAGGTGCAACAATTAAGACAAGAAATCGTTCCATCTGGACCGAACGACCCTAGCGCGAGATGCTGCAGCACTTTTTTGAGTAACAGCTGAAACACTTCAGCTCTGTGGGTTTCTTGCCATCCTGGTGGAGGAAGCTGAAACGGTTAAACATGCGCCATGCTAGGACATAAGCATACACCCCAAATCAATTGTGTGGCTGGGTAGCTGTGGAGGGAAATGCAGTCTGTCCACAGCGAGCGGTTGAGAGTCGAATGAAGAAGGATTGGATTATTCATCCAAGTGCTAATTTTAAGCTATTCGCAAAAAAATCAACAACCCTTGGAAAGTGAAACACTTGCTACCTCCATGTTACCGAAAATGAGTAAGACTTGTTCTAAATCAGGTTTTGCCTCGCATGTGGAAGCGGGCTCATAACCATTTATCAGATAGACTCCGTCTCGCTGTAGCATGAACTTCTGCTACAAGTATGCCTTGGATGCAGTTTAGTGCTCATGAATTCTTGTGACATCACGATAAAAGAGGGCAAGAAACCGTTCAATCGGTGGAAGTGTTCACTAACTAGAGAGGGGAGGAATGCTGAAAAAAGAACTAGTTGTAATCAGGTTGCATTGCAACACATTGCGATGCTACGCATACACAGATTAGAAGAAAGCTCGGTTAGCCGCGGCGCCCATTGTGTGCTTCGCTACCACCATACGAGAACTATAGGGACAAGAGCAATCGAGAAGTCAGACAACCTCAGTCTCTTGATTCGGGGAGCGAACAGTCACTGAAAAGGGGGATTCATTTGGTAGGACAGGCTCGCACCACGTCACAGGCAAATCATACAAAGGTGTCGCAGCAATGAAGCCCAACTTTCAATAACCAAAAGCTTACCTGCTGGTACTGAATTGACTAACACTCCAGGGAAATTTAGACACGTGCAAGCACAGAACAACACCACCTTTTCGAGTGCGTTAATTGAGCTCACGCCAAAGAGAAGTTCAGTTACAGGTATCCTGACTTCTCGCAGAACTTCTAGTGCCTATTTGACCACGCTGTATTGTGCCTCGCAGATGTCCGCGCTTGTCTTTCGGAGGCTACAGAGGATCGAGCCAACTACGAGGGGCAACTGAAAAAGGATGAAGAAGGATGTAGATGTATTGGTTAGTGGCTGGCACAGGTTACACTCTCTGCGAACAAACAGCAAGAGTCTTTTGATGAGGTCAGACAGGACTTTCCAAACGCACATCTTTCACACTTTGAGTACAAGAAAAGAGGACTTTTGGGAGACTGACGCATGGTGACGGCTGCCGCTACCGGAGAAAAGTGTCGCTCTACAAGGAGACAACTCTGGATTCAAAAAAAAACAATGAGCGTTTGACTCTAATGCCAAACAGCGGGGGAGGCAAACCTACATGTGCTTGGGTAGGTGAGCCGCCTTTATCAAAATGTGGTTACCACTTTTCGTAAGACGTTGGAAATCCTGCATGGGTCCATAGGCTTCCCGGAACTTTACCGGCACGCGCATCCTAGTATGACTATGTTGTGATTAGGGAGCAGTTCCTAGAACGGTGAAATTCTGACTTCATTTTGAGCTGAACCTTCAACTAAGCCCAACGTCAATATAAAAAGCATCGAGTGCTTTAAACCTGGCGTTTCTTATGAAAAGGAAGTATGGTACTACAAACTAAAGTGCACGCAAGCGTGGGGGCGGAGGGCGCGGACGCAGTAAATCATGTGAAAACTTCCCGGAGAAATTTTACGAATCTGACAAGGGCCAGAGCATAACGATTATCACAAACTATGTGCATCCTGAGCATTGGTTCTACATCCTAAGTAACAGAAATGGCGACGAATAACCGCTATCCTTGAAATATAAATCCAGTGATTCTATGAACAAGGATTTACAGCCGGAAGCTCGGAAGCCTCGTAAATCCGTCAGGGACCTGAGCTGGCTGCTCTGCGCTCTCGGGCTAGGCCGGGCCAGGCCTGTGCAGCAAACCAGATCAGACTTTTGAGATGAAGACTAGGGGCAGGGTCCTCGAAAAAAAACCACATCCTCCTACTGCATTGTGGGTCTGACTTTGAGTCAAGGCCTCAAGACAGAGCACATCAACCAAACTCCTTTCCTCAACCTGGGCAACCGGGAAGTATCACTTTCCCACACATTTCTTTGTACATCGATGTCCCTCCCCAACCCATCCCCACCACACAAGCAAAAGTTGCTGGGTAATTTAGTTGTCAGTTATCTGACCGATGTATCTCATATATCCCACTGCCCGTTAGCAATAAAAAATAACATCATGCTAAATCCATAAGATAGTTTCTACATATGAACTATCAACGTCCGTACTCTATGTCAAATTGTCAAACAGGCAACATCCGCTGAGACCTCATACTCTCCTAAAATTGAGACACACACACAAGACTTAAGCGTGGTCGTGCATCTCAAAACGCCAAAAACGAACTCAGCTCTTTCACATTTCACTCTCTGTGTCCAATGATCCAGAGGCGAGGATTCACGGAATATACGGCGTGGGAGTTGCACCCAAGAGCTGAGCTCGATTCGCTCGATTGGATTCCAGTGGACAGTCGTCTTTGTGCCGTTCGGTTATCCAACTCAATCAAGCTCAGTGCTTCTTGACAGAAAAAAACGGTGTCTTTTTGAAGTTTCGGCAAATGCCGCAGAGGACTGCAGTTCTGGCGCTGAGAGGGATACTTTCCACCCAAAGTTATCACGGCTCATTCGTCAATCAACAAGCACCGATATCGACACTGATCCTTGTGGGCGATATAAATGCCCAAGTCGGCCGTCTGACCTCTTCGGAATCACATCTGCGTGGTCAATTCGGAGACTATGATTGTCACACAGACAACGGGGAGCAACTGATCTAGTCATCTGTTGGTCATCAACTGCTTCTGGTCAGTACGAACTTTCAGCATAGAGGTTCGAATCGCGTAACTTGGCGACCACTAAATGCAAGTCAACCGTGGACCCAGTTGGGTCACATGGCCATCAGCCACTGGCGGAGGGCCACGACTCAAGACTGAGGTTCCTCACGGGGCACACAACTTGATCCCGATTATACCATTGTGCGAGCACGCTTGACAGATCGTTTCAATTCAGGCCCCCGCAAGTTAGCAAGAAACACACCAAACCGCATTAAAATAATTTCAGTATTTGACCGCCATTGTCTTTAGGGCACTGACCGAGTCTAGTGGGATCGGTAATGCTGAACTATGTCGAATACATATAGTTCAGCTCTAGCACCCTTTCGGTGTCTAGAAGGAAGATGCCAGAAGGAAGCACGAGGGCTGAGGTACTGCCAGGTTGCTCAAGCCTAGGCAGGGGAAGTCGAGAGGCGGAGGTCGGGTTCGAACCATGGACCCTCCGGTCAGTAAATTCGCGTTCTAACCACTGAGCCATCTTGCAACTAAGTCGGGTGGTTTTTGGAAGAAGTAACTCGCCTACGATAGATGAACTGATCGCACTCAATAGGTCACATTGGCTTGGCCACGTGTTGCGTGTGCCAGTTGGCCGACACCCCCGAAGGGTCCTTTTCGCATAATTATGCGAAGGGTGGAGACAAGCCACGGGATCAAACAACGACTTGGCGACGAAGTATGAAGGCCATTACCAGCAAACTCAGCCGCGCTGGCCATTGCTCCCCCTGGATGGGGAACCCGACTGGACACATCAACGGTTAGAGACATTACCAGACTTGGCTTAGTAGCGCCCTCAATGACCCTCATGATGTTGCCTTCAATGCATAGCTCCCCTCCTGGTCTCCCTAATGAAAAGTTCACTGCCACCCCTGTATTTACACACCAATTATATAGGCTACCACCACCTCCCAAAATCATCGGCGAATGAAAATACGGGAGCCATAGCCACTGTTCGGCAAGTACGCCGTTTTTACAGCTGAAAATAATGGCGACGGTGACGTATACGGAAACACCGCCTACTGAGAGCACCGTTTTCAGGCCTTCTTCAGAATGGCACTAGCTGTGAGGTGGACAATGTGGGACTTGGTAGGACATGAAGGAGACTACGAAGAGTGTTTGTGTCGTTGAGAAAGTCCACCTTCTAGAAAGAACTCGCGGCTGGTGACGTTGAAAGTATCGACGGCTAACCCATGTCAGCGGCACCCGTGCCAACAGTTTCTTTCCTGATTGTCTGATTGAGCGCTTGGAGGTGTAGACACCGCAGCAGGCGGTAGGCTACGCTCATGTCTATCTGTCATTTACCCGTTTTTCTTTACAGACAACCAAATAACTGTCGCGGTTGTACAACAGTGAAGCACCAGAGTCAACACTGATGTCTCTGATGATGATGACATGCAGCGCGTACGCTGCCAAAAAACCGCTGCCTCCACTGCGGCAGTAGGCCAACAACCAGCAACTTATACACTTGCAGCATCGTCTAGAATCCACTCCATGCATCTCGAACTGGTCCCTATCAGGCGGCACGACTGCCTGCCAACTGTAAAGCTCGGCGAACAGATCAACAACCAGGCGGTACGACTTTTAGCGGGAGCGTCTGCAACCTGCCGCGGCGGCAGGTCTCCAACCGTAAGCATCGACACTGAGGACGCCAGTTTATGACCACCTTCCCCCCTCCAACCGTGGATCACATTTTCGGACACTGGTGATGCGAAGGGACTACAGTCTTAGCATCACCGAAGCACACTAAGTCTAGTTGACATGATCCTACCGTTTTCATACCAACGTCGTCATCATTATCAGTCATCACTGGGCATAATACACCAGCAATGAGCACTGGTGCTTGACTGATGTCGTTATCTAGACTAACGGCGCATATTGGGAATTGAGTAGTTTTGTGATGTTTTCATCACCTACGTGTTACAGGTAGTGACATTCCCGGGTTCCCACTTTTCAGTGTCAAGTGTTAACGTGAACATCCTACATGGTGAGTCCGTTGATCACCTGCTAGTGCACCTACCTTTTACGGGTGTCTGTGGTTACGGTGAGGCAATTGAGAAGTAAGATGTGACTCCGTAGTGCCACGCACAACGAAAGGAGAACTTTAACCAGGCAATCCGGTTAAGAAATGACAGAATCGGTTTCGTCCCACGTACTGCAGGGTTTCCAGTCATTAGCAAGCAGGATTACGTAGGCCCCAACCACGAAGACTCAAAGATCCCACAGCGTTCAGTCTGACTATAGCCGCTTCCATTTCACGTTGCTGTGTCACAGCCTGGCCCCCGCGGACCTTCGGTCAACAGTCGCTTTGAACAGAAAACAACGCTTTCTTCGGCAGACGGTGGTTGAGCATAAGTATTACCTGCCTTACCCACTTCTGCTGCACGAAAGATTCGGATTCGTTACCAGGCTCCAACTTGCGCACGGTCTCGTTGCGCACCCACTGCAGCCACCTAACTCCTAATATGCTGCAGAGACACCGGCGGTTAACTATTTGAAGACGCTTAAGTTCCTCGGATTAGAGGGCCAAGTTTCTCAACCACAGAGTAAGACCGCTCTTAAAGTTGCTTTGTTAGCACAACGCTTTGGAAATTCGGTTTTGATGCCATCAGTGACATAAGTTGGCGGACGCTGCTGACGCCCTGTTATCCGCGCGGGGCGTTAACTAGGAAAAACCCGAACTGGTGTGCATTCTTTCAACAACCGACGTTCCACCAAGCGTTCCAGACCAAGAGCTCCAGATCATTTTGGATCTACGTATGAATTGAAACAACACAAACTTCAAAATGCCATTTCTGTAGACTCATTCGAAAGTCGCAGTCGCTGAAGGACTCGCACAGGAAAGCAAATCGTCCACCAAAGGCACAGAGTTACTGTGCAGATAACCGAACAACTCAAGAGGACCGTGCAAGGGACCGAAGCTATTCTCCCTCAGCCATAGTGTTTGGGTCAGTCTTCGCGTCATGCCGTGTTTTGGCCTATGTTCGTCCATAAGCATGTAGATGGTGAACTAACCCAAGAAGCATACCAGCCTTTTGGGTGCCCCAAATGCACAAAAGCCACATCTTCAATCTTGCACATCCGTATATTTTGCTTTGGTTCCTGTGGTTGGTTGTCCATGACGAAATGTTAACTTTTCAAAACATTCATTATTTTACAAACAAATATGCACAATCATGGATGTAAACCTGAAAATAACTCACCAAAGATGACTTGTTCATTGAACGCACAGAGAGAGGACCGACCGGGTCAAAAACGCGGCGAAGCAGCGGGAGTACGAATTGATGCGATGAAACAAGCGCACGCCGGCATGCGTGGTTTTAAACGATTTCAACTGTTCCAGTTAAGTGGTTCAATCATTGAAGGTGAATCTGTTCAATTTCTGATACATCTTCTAATTCTGCCCTCCGAGGAGACCTAATTCTTACTTATGTCCTGTTTGAACGAGGTTTCACGGACTCACGGATTGATACACGGGATCGAGGCTTTCGCCCAAGTTTCTCGGGTCAGTTTCGTTCTTGTCGTTCAGCAGCTGCCGTTCGCCTGAAAGGCACAAGCGAAAAAAGGGTGTAGCACTGCTCTTTAAGTTCTCAGCGTGGAGCAGTAAACTTGCCAGCGCGTGGACTCGCACAAAAAAGTGTCTAATAGTGCGTCGAACTGG
>SJOL01006822.1:163645-211151 GCA_004794785.1 Opisthorchis felineus | reverse complement strand
TTCTTTACCCCTCATTTTGCTTGCTATTCGTTCCACTATTAAGGAGGCTCTTCACTGTTCACCAGCCGAACTAGTATATGGTACAACTTTACGTTTACCCGGTGAACTGGTTACCCCTTCTGGCGCAGAGCCCATTTCACCCATCACGTTCGTCACCAGCCTGAAACAACACATGTTTGAACTTCGTGCGGCACCGACAGGACGATCAACACGAAAAGAGCACATCTCAACCGATCTCTCTTCTACACGATTTGTATTTGTCCGACATGACGCAACAAAGACACCACTTCAACCCTGTTATGATGGCCCCTTCAAGGTCATCGAACGCCACTCCAAATACTTTGTTTTAGGGAGAACCGGAAAGCATGATACTGTTTCCATTGATCGTCTGAAGCCTGCATTCATCGAAGCACCCACTACCACATTCAGCAATCCTGCTACCCCACCAGCACCCGCACCTACTCCAGATACCCCTACCGCTAACCTAACTCCTACTAGTCGTTCTGGACGACGTGCCCGTTTCCCTCAGCACTTAACTGATTACGAAACGTGAAGTGAGCACACTTTTGATTCATTATTTTCATTATTCGAGCGTTTTTCCCATTTATGCTAACGCTCTAATGGGGGAGTAGTGTGGTGTTTTGTGCCTTTCTTTTGCTTTCATTATGACGTTACGTATTTCATCAATTCCATAAACGTTTTTTGTTTGAATACGCAAAACCACACAAAAAACGCGCATTTGTACAATTTCATACAATACAGGCGTGGCTGCATGCTCCGACTTTCTCTTCATATTTCACTCGCGCTTACAGCGCTCATTCGCGAGCTTCATGTGCTAAATCTGGTATCAAAACATTTCAGACTGTCTTCGGAGTTTATTGTATGCGAGAGCTTCCCGGAGAGAAGACCCCTGGACATCCACGATCGGATTATTATTTATTCACTGACCTGGGCCAACGACGAACTATTTCAAAGAGAACAATTCCTGGTGAGTCTGTTCCGTTCGACCCTTTTTATCATTGTGCACTCAATTCAGAGTGATTATACTTATTTCTTTGCCGCACATTCTTCCAACAGTAGCTTTTTGGGTACCCAGCCCACTACACAGCTCGCTAAACACGCTCAGTGATGGTTAGGTCCTGCGTGCGTCCTGAGTAGACAACTTGGTTGGCCTTTTCAAGAAGTGGTCCGACGTAGGCTCCGTAAAGTATTTGGAAGTCCGTGCGAATAATACGGGAGAAGGTGCGCCTAATCATCCGTAGAACGGCGAATGCCTTTTGGGCCAATTTCTCATGGGGTAGTGAGAAGGACATGCTTGAAGAGAGCCAGATACCCTTTTGGCATCTATCTTCGTGATGTCTTTTGGTCCATTCACACCATGCACGACGTAGGCGTGCGCTGAGTCTCCCTAAATGACTTATGGACGCACTTTTCATCATTCAGAGCAATGTGCCAGTCCAACGACCACTGTTTTGCAGCGTCTACATCCATTTGGAGGGCACTGGCATTGGTACTCCAGGATTTCATGCCGTCTGCAAAAAGTAGACATGGACTTGCAGTAATACCTGGACGGTCTTTGACGTATATCAGAAACAGATGTGATCCCAAAATGGAGCCTTGAGGAACTCCAATGGAGGCCAGCGCCGGAGAAGAGCAAGTCGAGCCTACTTTCACTCGGAATGTCCTGTCTGATAGGAACGCCTTGATCCAGTGTGTGGTTTTTCCTTGAATCTCGTAAGACTCGAGTTTGTGGAGAAGCGGGACGTATGGAACTCGATTGAATGCTTTTGAGAATTTGCAAAATATGGCATCTCATATGAGTCCCTCGTCCTTAACTTGGATTAAGCTGCCCACGAATATGAGCATGTTCGTCATTAAAGAACGGTTTGGGAGAAATCCGTGTTGAACTGGAGATATCAAGTTGTTGAAGGTAACGCGGTCTAGGATGACTCGCTTCAGAATGCCTTCCGTCACCTTGCATGGCACGCTAGTGACGCTAACGGGCCCGTAGCTGCCAGGCGATAGTCAGTTACCGGTTTTGTAGATTGGCCTGACAATCGTCTCCTTCCAAGCAGAGGGAAGGTGGCCTTCGTCAAGCGACTGACGAAACACCAGGTAGAAGTGATTTGCCAGCTTGAACGACGTTTCCCTCAGGATCCTTGGATGGACTTCATCGAGCCCCAACGCACAAAACGGATTGATCTTGTGTAAGAGTTGACAAATGTCCTCCTCCGTGAAGACCAAGTCGGTTAAAGGCCGTTTGTAGTTACGCCTTGACAAGATTGAATGTGTCTTTGGCGTTGGGGCTGAATATAGACCCGCATAATGTTCTCTGTGGACCTCAGATACCACTATTGGGTCATTAGTGGGTTCTCCGTTCCTGCCCCTCAAAGAGAACGCGTTTGGCTTAAGTCTGTGGCGATGTCTCATGTATTTATACAGCACATTTCTGTTTTTTTCGGGCGAGGTCTGTAAAGGTGGCCTGTTTTAGTGTATTATATTTGCGGATTTGTTACTTACAGCAGTCCAGCATTTTACCAAATGCCGGCTCATCTTCTGTGTTTCCGGTAGTCAACTTGCTGAACAATAGTTGGGACCTCTTTTCCGGAAGACACCGAAACCTTTAAGTAGCCCGGGGCTGATCCGTCAGCGTGTTATTTTCTTGGACGAACATCGCGTCAGCCTCGTGAACTTTCCGGACGCTGGTCCTATTTAAGTCTTCCACTGAAGCTGGTCCCAGTTTAACTTGTTCAAGAAAGATGCACATTCCTGAGACGTTTCGAATCCACGTCTGACCCAGTAGCAGATTAAATCAAAGGTCAGCACACCGTGGTCACCTAGTGTTAGTGGAGCGTTAATTATCATGTAACGAGCAAACGGTATCTTCGAGTGACGCGTAGTACCAGAACCGCCGGGAAGGCAAAGCCACGTCGCAGCTGGGTTTCTATGCGATACTATTAACATCGATCCACACAATATACAAACCTCGACAGTAGATCCTCGTCCACAACAAATAGTCCACTTGAAATACAAAGATACGAACCAACCGAGCAAACAGGCTCCCACCTAAGATAGTCACACGTGCATAAGGTCAGCCACAAACGGCTAGATGACCTCAAGGCCAAATGAGTGAAGTGGTTAAGACAAACAAACGTCACAGGAAACGTGGGGAATTTCAAATGTCAAACTAATGGACGATACATATCACCTGATCACCGAAGTGTCTGTCGTTGGTGATGTTTGTTGGCGGGAGCGGTATCTGGTGGGTGCGACAAGTTGAGTCCAAGGGCTCTATTGAACGGCTTTGGTCAGCGCCGCTGCAAACGGTCCACTTGATCCGACGCACTGGAACTCCAACCAGGAGGTCTTTGGAGCGTTGGAATCACCTACCAGCAAGAGATGAATGAAGTGTTACTTGGAGGAGAGTTGCCCAGGGGTTTGTATGAGGGCCTGGTCACCTTTCGAGGGACTCGAGGGGCAACGGTGGACCACACCGAGAACGGGAGAGATCCGGACCCAACCAGTGGGATTTGAATACACAGTGCATTACAGAAGGGTGCAGGAGTGGTATCAGAGAGGACAATCAAGATGGGCAGGACCGCATGCAAGTATAAAGCAACCTCACCAACCCTCCCCCGTTTTGAGTCAGCTCGAAAAACAAAGTAGCCGTCCATCGAGATCTCCGCGTAGGAGACACCTGGTGTGAGCCAGGTCTCTCTGAGTGCGATTATGAAGGGCTGTTAAAAGCAAGCTGACTGTCTAATATCGCAAAGTTTGTTGAAAAGGAGGAGGCAGTCAGTAGACAAGCATCTCAACAGTCTCTGCTGCCTCCGAAGGTGAGGAGCCGAGAGGTGTGCAACCAGAGAGGTTAGCAGATTTAATAGCTCTACGCCGGGTTTGAGGCGAAGGTTCTGAATGGGCCTCTGCGTCACACTTGTCTGCTTCCTGTCTAGTTGGTGGGCTGCTCTTCATTTGCGGGTTTTGTTTCACCCCGCGGGAGCCAAGTTGCGCGGGCCTTCTACCTTTGGAAGAGGAAGTCCCCCGTGGGCGAAAATTTCGAAAGCTCTTATTTGTAGATCTTTCAGTACCACCTTCTGGACGACTAGATTTGCTGTTGTTCAAGGATTTGGGGCAACCGTGCGTCTGTTTGGCTTCTTGGGCATTTTGGTTTGGTTTGATCGATAAGGTGTCTCAGTGAGGCCCTGAGCGTTGGGTGGAAGCACCAAGAAGCAGTTCTTTTGATGGCGCTCCCATGAGCCTCGTTTTCGCAGAGGACTGCACCTTGAAACTAGCCAGCAGTTTTCTGATTCGGCAAGCCTTATGTAGCTTGTTTGACTGCAGTCGCCCTTCTTTTGAGTTCGTGTGGGCTCCCGAGTCGCTCGCGATTGGCGTGGCCAGCTGGGTGTAAGAAGGATTTTCCGGTTGGATGTTGACACGTTTGTGACTTTAGCTGTTAGAGTTCTGGGTGACGACTGTGCCCACAGTCGAAACAGCCACTTTTGACAGAGTTGAGCTGTAGATTGGAAGCTTCACATTCTCAGTGGTTGTAGGGATCTCCCAGCTTACCCCGATATCGAGGTTTACGCTCATGGTTGGTTAGTAGGTAGGCTTCGCCGCCTGCCTCCTCACGTCTGACCCAGTCTAGCTCAGAAGTTGTGACTTGGGTGTGGAGTTCACTGCTGCGCCTTTATCGTCTGTAACTGAAATAAGCGATGATAGCTCTACGTACTTTGGCCACCGCGTCCACGCGAGACTGCCCTCCTTCCGAGCATCGCTGCCTTTGGTAGTCCAGGAGTCTGCGGTGCTTGTGTGGGGACTGCAACATGGAGATGCTCGCGGTTGCGCAGGCGTGCTTTCAGGAATACAAGGAGCCATAACTACCGTCAGATTATCGGCCGAACTGGCGCCAAGCGGAGGCTTGTTTCACAAATCTCCCGTAAAACTGCTGTGGCTCAGGTTTCGCACCTCTAGAGGGTGATCCTCGGATATACGCCTGATCGTTGGATAGGCCCTTTGCATGCATGACCGTCGGCCGCAATATCTTCCGTACGGCCGATGGGGGGAAAAGAGTGACCAGAAGCCCAAGTATCCACTTGCTTCCATTCTGGAGTAACCAATCTGTGTGAAGCGATTCGTGACCAATCTTTGTGAGGGCACTACCAAGGAGCGAGTGTGCCTGCTTCGTTGGCGCGATTTTTCTGGAGAATGACCCCTAAATGATCAGCCTGAACACCCTCATGCGCCTGTCCACTAGAGACTCCGTGGCGGCCTTCAGTGCCGAATTAGAGAGCTGGAAGATCTTCTTCGCAGCAAGCGAACCCGGGATGAATAGCGCAAGTTACTCGTTCAGGGAAGAAAGTTCTTTATCAACTTCGTCCAGGTCAATGTGTTCTTTGTGTTGGTGTCCCCCAGAGCTTTAAAAAGAAGAGCGAGTTTTCGTCGAGTGTCCCGACTGAAGCGGAACATTCACACTGGTCTTTCAGATTTAGCAGTGGGGATTTTGTTCCGTTCTCGATGGTTCTGTTTTTAGTCACGGAATGCATTGCAATCTAAAGGTAGAGGTGTAGTGGTCTGGGCAAACAAAAAGATACATTATCAGGAGTGTGTGGCAAAGAAATTAATATAAGTACTCTGAATTGAGTACACAATAATAAAAATGGTCGAATGGAACAGACTCACCAAGAATTGTTCTCGTTAAAATATTTCGCCGTTGGCCCAGGTCAGTGAATAAACAATAATCCGATCGTGGATGTCCAGGGGTCTTCTCTCCGGGAAGCTCTCGCATACAATAAACTCCGAAGACAGTCTGAAATGTTTTGATACCAGAGTTAGCACATGAAGCTCGCGAATGAGCGCTGTAAGCGCGAGTGAAATACGAAGAGAAAGTCGGCGCATGCGACCACGCCTGTATTGTATGAAATTGTGGTTTTGCGTATTCAAACAAAAAACGTTTATGGAGTTGATGAAATACGTAACGTCATAATGAAAGCAAAAGAAAGGCACAAAACATCGCAGCTGCACGGAAAATGGTTGCCGAGCTGAAATCCGTGGACTGTGTAACGCGTCTCCTGTTGCTTGACCTATTTCCCCTGGAGTATCGTCGCCTCGGAGGAGATCTAATTCTTACTTATGCCCTGTTTGAACAAAGTTGGCGGCCAGCTTTTTCACCGTTGACCCAGCAAACACACGGCGAGGACATGGTAAGAAAATTTTCAAGCTCAGAGCGCACACTTTTATTAGACAAAATTTTTTCTCATTTCGGGTAGTGGCTGTGTGGAATAACCTTCCTCCGACGGTTGTCCACACTCCATCTAGAACCCAGTTCGACGCACTATTAGACACTTTTTTGTGCGAGTCCACGCGCTGGCAAGTTTACTGCTCCACGCTGAGAACTTAAAGAGCAGTGCTACACCCTTTTTTCGCTTGTGCCTTTCAGGCGAACGGCAGCTGCTGAACGACAAGAACGAAACTGACCCGAGAAACTTGGGCGAAAGCCTCGATCTCGTGTATCAATCCGTGAGTCCGTGAAACCTCGTTCAAACAGGACATAAGTAAGAATTAGGTCTCCTCGGAGGGCAGAATTAGAAGATGTATCAGAAATTGAACAGATTCACCTTCAATGATTGAACCACTTAACTGGAACAGTTGAAATCGTTTAAAACCACGCATGCCGGCGTGCGCTTGTTTCATCGCATCAATTCGTACTCCCGCTGCTTCGCCGCGTTTTTGACCCGGTCGGTCCTCTCTCTGTGCGTTCAATGAACAAGTCATCTTTGGTGAGTTATTTTCAGGTTTACATCCATGATTGTGCATATTTGTTTGTAAAATAATGAATGTTTTGAAAAGTTAACATTTCGTCATGGACAACCAACCACAGGAACCAAAGCAAAATATACGGATGTGCAAGATTGAAGATGTGGCTTTTGTGCATTTGGGGCACCCAAAAGGCTGGTATGCTTCTTGGGTTAGTTCACCATCTACATGCTTATGGACGAACATAGGCCAAAACACGGCATGACGCGAAGACTGACCCAAACACTATGGCTGAGGGAGAATAGCTTCGGTCCCTTGCACGGTCCTCTTGAGTTGTTCGGTTATCTGCACAGTAACTCTGTGCCTTTGGTGGACGATTTGCTTTCCTGTGCGAGTCCTTCAGCGACTGCGACTTTCGAATGAGTCTACAGAAATGGCATTTTGAAGTTTGTGTAGTTTCAATTCATACGTAGATCCAAAATGATCTGGAGCTCTTGGTCTGGAACGCTTGGTGGAACGTCGGTTGTTGAAAGAATGCACACCAGTTCGGGTTTTTCCTAGTTAACGCCCCGCGCGGATAACAGGGCGTCAGCAGCGTCCGCCAACTTATGTCACTGATGGCATCAAAACCGAATTTCCAAAGCGTTGTGCTAACAAAGCAACTTTAAGAGCGGTCTTACTCTGTGGTTGAGAAACTTGGCCCTCTAATCCGAGGAACTTAAGCGTCTTCAAATAGTTAACCGCCGGTGTCTCTGCAGCATATTAGGAGTTAGGTGGCTGCAGTGGGTGCGCAACGAGACCGTGCGCAAGTTGGAGCCTGGTAACGAATCCGAATCTTTCGTGCAGCAGAAGTGGGTAAGGCAGGTAATACTTATGCTCAACCACCGTCTGCCGAAGAAAGCGTTGTTTTCTGTTCAAAGCGACTGTTGACCGAAGGTCCGCGGGGGCCAGGCTGTGACACAGCAACGTGAAATGGAAGCGGCTATAGTCAGACTGAACGCTGTGGGATCTTTGAGTCTTCGTGGTTGGGGCCTACGTAATCCTGCTTGCTAATGACTGGAAACCCTGCAGTACGTGGGACGAAACCGATTCTGTCATTTCTTAACCGGATTGCCTGGTTAAAGTTCTCCTTTCGTTGTGCGTGGCACTACGGAGTCACATCTTACTTCTCAATTGCCTCACCGTAACCACAGACACCCGTAAAAGGTAGGTGCACTAGCAGGTGATCAACGGACTCACCATGTAGGATGTTCACGTTAACACTTGACACTGAAAAGTGGGAACCCGGGAATGTCACTACCTGTAACACGTAGGTGATGAAAACATCACAAAACTACTCAATTCCCAATATGCGCCGTTAGTCTAGATAACGACATCAGTCAAGCACCAGTGCTCATTGCTGGTGTATTATGCCCAGTGATGACTGATAATGATGACGACGTTGGTATGAAAACGGTAGGATCATGTCAACTAGACTTAGTGTGCTTCGGTGATGCTAAGACTGTAGTCCCTTCGCATCACCAGTGTCCGAAAATGTGATCCACGGTTGGAGGGGGGAAGGTGGTCATAAACTGGCGTCCTCAGTGTCGATGCTTACGGTTGGAGACCTGCCGCCGCGGCAGGTTGCAGACGCTCCCGCTAAAAGTCGTACCGCCTGGTTGTTGATCTGTTCGCCGAGCTTTACAGTTGGCAGGCAGTCGTGCCGCCTGATAGGGACCAGTTCGAGATGCATGGAGTGGATTCTAGACGATGCTGCAAGTGTATAAGTTGCTGGTTGTTGGCCTACTGCCGCAGTGGAGGCAGCGGTTTTTTGGCAGCGTACGCGCTGCATGTCATCATCATCAGAGACATCAGTGTTGACTCTGGTGCTTCACTGTTGTACAACCGCGACAGTTATTTGGTTGTCTGTAAAGAAAAACGGGTAAATGACAGATAGACATGAGCGTAGCCTACCGCCTGCTGCGGTGTCTACACCTCCAAGCGCTCAATCAGACAATCAGGAAAGAAACTGTTGGCACGGGTGCCGCTGACATGGGTTAGCCGTCGATACTTTCAACGTCACCAGCCGCGAGTTCTTTCTAGAAGGTGGACTTTCTCAACGACACAAACACTCTTCGTAGTCTCCTTCATGTCCTACCAAGTCCCACATTGTCCACCTCACAGCTAGTGCCATTCTGAAGAAGGCCTGAAAACGGTGCTCTCAGTAGGCGGTGTTTCCGTATACGTCACCGTCGCCATTATTTTCAGCTGTAAAAACGGCGTACTTGCCGAACAGTGGCTATGGCTCCCGTATTTTCATTCGCCGATGATTTTGGGAGGTGGTGGTAGCCTATATAATTGGTGTGTAAATACAGGGGTGGCAGTGAACTTTTCATTAGGGAGACCAGGAGGGGAGCTATGCATTGAAGGCAACATCATGAGGGTCATTGAGGGCGCTACTAAGCCAAGTCTGGTAATGTCTCTAACCGTTGATGTGTCCAGTCGGGTTCCCCATCCAGGGGGAGCAATGGCCAGCGCGGCTGAGTTTGCTGGTAATGGCCTTCATACTTCGTCGCCAAGTCGTTGTTTGATCCCGTGGCTTGTCTCCACCCTTCGCATAATTATGCGAAAAGGACCCTTCGGGGGTGTCGGCCAACTGGCACACGCAACACGTGGCCAAGCCAATGTGACCTATTGAGTGCGATCAGTTCATCTATCGTAGGCGAGTTACTTCTTCCAAAAACCACCCGACTTAGTTGCAAGATGGCTCAGTGGTTAGAACGCGAATTTACTGACCGGAGGGTCCATGGTTCGAACCCGACCTCCGCCTCTCGACTTCCCCTGCCTAGGCTTGAGCAACCTGGCAGTACCTCAGCCCTCGTGCTTCCTTCTGGCATCTTCCTTCTAGACACCGAAAGGGTGCTAGAGCTGAACTATATGTATTCGACATAGTTCAGCATTACCGATCCCACTAGACTCGGTCAGTGCCCTAAAGACAATGGCGGTCAAATACTGAAATTATTTTAATGCGGTTTGGTGTGTTTCTTGCTAACTTGCGGGGGCCTGAATTGAAACGATCTGTCAAGCGTGCTCGCACAATGGTATAATCGGGATCAAGTTGTGTGCCCCGTGAGGAACCTCAGTCTTGAGTCGTGGCCCTCCGCCAGTGGCTGATGGCCATGTGACCCAACTGGGTCCACGGTTGACTTGCATTTAGTGGTCGCCAAGTTACGCGATTCGAACCTCTATGCTGAAAGTTCGTACTGACCAGAAGCAGTTGATGACCAACAGATGACTAGATCAGTTGCTCCCCGTTGTCTGTGTGACAATCATAGTCTCCGAATTGACCACGCAGATGTGATTCCGAAGAGGTCAGACGGCCGACTTGGGCATTTATATCGCCCACAAGGATCAGTGTCGATATCGGTGCTTGTTGATTGACGAATGAGCCGTGATAACTTTGGGTGGAAAGTATCCCTCTCAGCGCCAGAACTGCAGTCCTCTGCGGCATTTGCCGAAACTTCAAAAAGACACCGTTTTTTTCTGTCAAGAAGCACTGAGCTTGATTGAGTTGGATAACCGAACGGCACAAAGACGACTGTCCACTGGAATCCAATCGAGCGAATCGAGCTCAGCTCTTGGGTGCAACTCCCACGCCGTATATTCCGTGAATCCTCGCCTCTGGATCATTGGACACAGAGAGTGAAATGTGAAAGAGCTGAGTTCGTTTTTGGCGTTTTGAGATGCACGACCACGCTTAAGTCTTGTGTGTGTGTCTCAATTTTAGGAGAGTATGAGGTCTCAGCGGATGTTGCCTGTTTGACAATTTGACATAGAGTACGGACGTTGATAGTTCATATGTAGAAACTATCTTATGGATTTAGCATGATGTTATTTTTTATTGCTAACGGGCAGTGGGATATATGAGATACATCGGTCAGATAACTGACAACTAAATTACCCAGCAACTTTTGCTTGTGTGGTGGGGATGGGTTGGGGAGGGACATCGATGTACAAAGAAATGTGTGGGAAAGTGATACTTCCCGGTTGCCCAGGTTGAGGACAGGAGTTTGGTTGATGTGCTCTGTCTTGAGGCCTTGACTCAAAGTCAGACCCACAATGCAGTAGGAGGATGTGGTTTTTTTTCGAGGACCCTGCCCCTAGTCTTCATCTCAAAAGTCTGATCTGGTTTGCTGCACAGGCCTGGCCCGGCCTAGCCCGAGAGCGCAGAGCAGCCAGCTCAGGTCCCTGACGGATTTACGAGGCTTCCGAGCTTCCGGCTGTAAATCCTTGTTCATAGAATCACTGGATTTATATTTCAAGGATAGCGGTTATTCGTCGCCATTTCTGTTACTTAGGATGTAGAACCAATGCTCAGGATGCACATAGTTTGTGATAATCGTTATGCTCTGGCCCTTGTCAGATTCGTAAAATTTCTCCGGGAAGTTTTCTCATGATTTACTGCGTCCGCGCCCTCCGCCCCCACGCTTGCGTGCACTTTAGTTTGTAGTACCATACTTCCTTTTCATAAGAAACGCCAGGTTTAAAGCACTCGATGCTTTTTATATTGACGTTGGGCTTAGTTGAAGGTTCAGCTCAAAATGAAGTCAGAATTTCACCGTTCTAGGAACTGCTCCCTAATCACAACATAGTCATACTAGGATGCGCGTGCCGGTAAAGTTCCGGGAAGCCTATGGACCCATGCAGGATTTCCAACGTCTTACGAAAAGTGGTAACCACATTTTGATAAAGGCGGCTCACCTACCCAAGCACATGTAGGTTTGTCTCCCCCGCTGTTTGGCATTAGAGTCAAGCGCTCATTGCGTTTTAAAATACAACGGAACGGACCCCTTTACTCGTCGAATTTTACCCGATTTTCCAATGTTAGTCAGATTTGCATCTTTCCGATCAGTAATATTTACCACTGTCGTTTGAAGTAGCCACGCTGTTCAATAATGTGTTTCAAGATACGGACAATGCTTTCTTGGCCTGGGTGAATTACAGCTTTACTCTCACGCATTTGCCTCTCTCTATAATCAAGCAACCCAGATATAATAATCCCAGAGTGCCCCATGGGTGCCAGGGTTGCCCGGCCGATGCAACATTGGTTTTCGCATGATGTTCTTGCTCTTCCTGTTGAATACTGAGTTGACGGCCGATGCAGTTTATTCCACTGGTATTCTGTTTCCGTTCCAAGACTTTCGCAGTAAGGTCACCAGACTGTTCACCTGAGCTTCTTCAAATTCTCTGAGGGGTAGTGACCCGTCTTCACTTAGTGGGGCAATGTCTTATTAAGGGGTAGAGGCAACTGCTCTGAAAGCAATTGTCTACAATATGCGGAGGTTTTAGAGTCGCGTATTGCGGACTCCCAGTTAGGATTGATGCGCCACCCTTGGCAAACGGGTAGACCGAGGTAATGGCATTAGGTGACGACCAATGTGGCTTGGGGTTACCCGTACGTGCATATTTCGTGGTTGCGTTGGCTAGAGTACCCTTTGTGTGCGCAAACCTAGACAGGGGGATGGATCGGTTTCTTATCCAAAGCTTTTACGTCGAAAGCGTAACTACAAGATAGCGGCAGTTGGCGTAAGACCAATTCGGCGATCCAACTTCTAAGGACCCGATTGTCACACTTGTTCTTAACTTCGGTGGACAGGAGACTGTGAGGCCTCTATCTACTGATAGGAGGGGCCTCGCGGATCCATCCTCCCTTATGGCTCAATAGGTTTCGAGGTACGCAAACCACTGAATCTCGATATGTTGCAGTCTATTTTTGTTTATTTTTGCGGAAGTTAAGGGGGCTTCGATCATTTGGCTTTGTAATCCTCTTCATCACACCACTACTCATATCCTGGACCCACACTGTAACTCCTCCGTTTTGTGGCCTTGTACATGTGCCATTTGGATCCAAAATTTATGCAGTTCTATGGACACAAACCACGCAATTTTGGATGCATGATTTACGCCTTTTATTTTCGTGCGCTGATTTCGTCAGGCATACTTTCATCAGGACGAATTTAACTAACAAGATGCGTACAATTTTCCGTCACTTGCAATGTTTCTCTCTGACCCGTAAGGCGTATGTTCGGGGACGGCACGTTCTGAAGCATCACTGTTCCCCGAAGTTGCAAGCCGATATATTAAAAAAGCTACAACGGTGTTCAGGTTGTTAGACAAGGCTCGCGATTCGAAATCGTCTTCGAAGATGAGGTCGATGTCCTTGACTATTCCAAGTCGGCGAGTTTCTCCGGCAATTATTTGCACACCAGGGACTTGAAGACCTCTTGAAGTTTGCATCATTACTCTATCAATGTCAAACTTGAACTGGAACGGAGAGAACGGAAAATCGGCTTTGTCAGACACCGGTTTAACAGGAAGGCTTTTGGGGGGGTTCACTATACACCCCCACAAGTCCAAAGGTACGTGAATAAAGGGGCCGGATTATGGTCGCAAATATTTCTGGCATACCCTGTCATATAGGTGCAATTATCAGCACTGGCCGATCGACAGAATCGAGGGCACCCTCAAAGCCAAAGAACACCAAGATCTTGGGTGGTCTACACACATGGCATTGCTCCAACACCAGACGGGGTTTTGAGACGGGGCAGACGCGGCTTCTACCCGGCCAAAGCCTCGCTTGCCGCTCGCGTGGCAAAATATCGCATGCCGCCGTAGGACTACGAAGAAACAGTGATGCCATTAGCCTTGCTACAAATAGAAGCAAACTAATGCGTCTATACTATATTCGTTGCGAGTATCCGTATCTTGGACTGGAACTACCGGTAAATGCCCTAGTTTGCTGAAGCGGCCCTTTTCTCCAGGACTGACGCAAATAGGTTGAAAGAGCAACTGACTGAGGAATTCACTGTCACTTTTAAATACGGGAGGGACATTGATAACAATGGCACTCGAACAGATATATACACTTAAAAGCTGAGGGAGGCTCTTTATCCACACTATATTTCTATCAATGTCTGACGGTCCGGCAGGAACTAACAAGTGGCCGACTTGATTATTCTTCGGGGTATTGTGTGGAACTGTCCGAACGTTCCTTGTTAGATGTCCAGGAGTCATCGCGATTCTTGATGGATTCGCTGGCAAGGGGCTTTTGAGAACTAGTCAAACGAATCAAGCATTGAAACTTTTGGATATTTTTGGCATTTCTTATTCCCGTCTCTTTGGTCGTCCATACATTCCAGGCTTTCAGGGCCGCGCGGACAGTGAATCTTACCTGCCTCCAGATGGATCACTGGGTTGGGTTGTGATAGTGACCAAATGGAACCTCTCTCCGGGCGTCTAGCAAAGTCGCGGTCATATCATAGATCTATTACCTTGATGCACCTACCTGAAACTGGCGTTCAATGGACGCATTGGTAAATGCTTGACTGTACAAGGCCTGAAATTTGCAAGTTTGTCGAAAATTTCTAATTTATGTCGGACCACCAATCGGAAACTTCTAGTCAGCTGGCGAATATTGAACTGCGGTGGATAGTTCTGTAGTGTCAGAAGTTCAAAATTAATAACCATGTTCAAGGTCAACAATATTATAAATAACAGTCTCGATGCATGCAAATGAAAATACCATAACAAATACACGCCGCAGATAATTTTGTTCTTGAATGTACCGATGGTTGCTTGGCGGACCCGCCAAAAAAGCACGTTTTCCGCTTCCCAGAAATCAAAGTTGCCCTTGGGGCTGAAGCCACCTGGTGGCTTTCATGTTGGGTAGCAATCACACGGATGGTGCAATGGTCCCTCGTTTCGTATGTGTTCGGCTTGAGATACCGGACTGATGGAAACAGGCGGTCCCAGCCGATTTTTTTCGGGCCTCTCCCCAGTCAGCAAATGTTGTTGTAAGCATGTTATCACCATCCGCGGTACCAACAAACTAGGAATGTCCGGAAACCGGAAAATGCAAAAATAAGTAGGTTCGCGAGCTTCCGCGGATTTCAAGCACCACTGACGGTCTTGGTGCAGTTATATGGTTACGCTGTATCAGAAAGTACGAAAAGTAGACAGATGGGATTCAATTTTTTCGTCTGTTTTAGAGACCACGAAAAAGCAAACTAATAAGAGCAAACGGTTGAGTTTACTTTTAAAGCCACTTTTCCTCCTTTTTTTCTGCATTGCAAATGTGCAATTGAGTAGGGATGATAAGGCTAGAAAGAGTAATTGTGTTGCCAGAAATAGTTGTGTTTGGCAGGTGCATGCGTTGTCAACGTGAGTTTTTTAGGCCACTGAATCTTTGGAAGACGGGTGCTGTAAAACTTATGAATGTAGCCCATAATCTAGTTGTTTTAGCGTCATTTGCGAGGCACACTTCGGTTGTTGAAGGTTTTCAAGCTGGGAAAATTCACGGCACCTGCGGCGAACCTGGGACGGGCTATGCACACGCAAGTTTGTGGACAGAGCAGCTTTGGGGGTGTAGCACAGCTGCTTAGTCTTTGGCATCCTATTTTAATTAAGCCTGGCCAGCAAACAATACAGTCGGTTATTTTGGTAGTCGGGTTCCTTACATCTGCGGTACCTCTGCGGTATCTCTGCGATTGTCTGATTTTACTGGGACCATCCTTTTCCCAAACATCCTG
Source organism: Opisthorchis felineus (assembly GCA_004794785.1). Taxonomy (NCBI): domain Eukaryota; kingdom Metazoa; phylum Platyhelminthes; class Trematoda; order Opisthorchiida; family Opisthorchiidae; genus Opisthorchis; species Opisthorchis felineus. Next base: position 195,831 of record SJOL01006822.1, on the reverse strand, counting down.
ACAGATGTGGCTTGCTGGGATATTAGTACCGATGTTGCTGTTGGAAACCTGAAAGAAACCTGAGGAAGAAAAACGTTATCTTAAAGCATCAGGGTGGGCCATGCTGGTAACTGGAAGTGAAGAAAACACTTCTTCAAGATATGGTCCAAAACAAGAAACTTTGTTCAAAATTTTAGTATTCTGCATCATTTACTCGGGGCCACAAAACCCAATTACGCCATCGGTTTTGTCAAAATTTCTTCAACCATACTGAAAGTCTCGCTTGGTGCGGAATGCAATTTTTAGAGGCTGTCATCGCTCACCATAATTAGCTAGCCAGCGGAGGAAAATTTTATGGATAACTTGTTTTACACACAGTTTTGTCCTTTCTGGAGTTTGCCAACGGCTTGATGGAGTACACGAAAAAAACTTACCGTTTTTGTACTCGAACATGTGAAGATAAAACTGTTTGTGACAGTTTGCCATCATCGGGACGTCCAGCCAGGCAAAGCAGGTGCCGAGTAATTCCCCGCAGTAGGTAAGTTGTGTACATATTTTGGTGAGAGAAGACACCTGGTTTGCCGGGTGCATGGGGAGGTTTTACATTCACCGTCAAAATGACCCATCTACGGTGGCCTCATACCAGTTGGAGCACAACACCCCATTAGGTATATTCCCTTCTGACTGACTTCCGAGCAACAGGCGCCTAAATCACGGCAAATTATATGAATGAAGCAATATGTTGAAGCACGGAACACCATCGTTGGAGGTGCGACATGCTACAGATAAATCTGGGAAGGTCACGACCCCACAGATGTTGACAGCTGCCGCGTCAATCACCGACTTCCGTTGTTTACTACGAGGACGTTTGCGTTTTCCTCGTCAAAGTGGATAACATGCATGGAGTCATCACAAAGCTCTGCAAAAGTGGCCGTGTGCTTTTGGTGATGACAAAGGTATGCCGTTGGTCACTAGGTTGGGCCGCCGTACATTAGTAAGGCTTCAATCAATGGCGCGAAAATGTACCAACCTAGCAGTCGCAATAAGCGGCCCAGGTAAGCGATAACGCATGCGTTTATGATGATGCTAAGCCATAGTTGATCTTTGGATCAAGCTATGCACTCCAGTAATTTTCCCATTCGTCCCGGCGGTATTGAGAATTCTTGACTGCGTGTTTCCACTGAAAAGTACCCCCTGACAAAGAGGCTGCAAACCATGTGCAACCCATTTCGGAAAAAGCATCACCTGCAGGTTTTAAGCATTTTTGACAGAGGCGCACATGTGCACCAATATCGAACCAAGTTCCTCTTGAAGAATAAAAGTAGTCAAAACGTGATTGCCGTAAGCAACAGGGTTGTGGCTACATTTTGTGAACCAGTTCATCTACTTTGTTACAGTAGGCGAGGCAAACATGATTCAAGTACCCCGTTACCCTGAATTTTATTCGCCTGACACACCTCACGTTTTGGGCGTTTTATATTTATGCTTTACCAAGGTGCGATTTCGTGCTTAACCTCTCGTAAACTGGGAACAAAGTGTGAATCGGCGATGGTCCGTGACCTTGAAATTTCGCTCACTTAAACAAAATGCTATGAGCAACATATCACCGAAAGGTGCAAACGGATTAGACTAACTCCGGGTAAAGGTCCTAACTTCGAAAACTCTACAGTTTCGGCGAAAATAATTTGGGTGTGCTTTTAGTGAACGGTCTAAATAAGTGTTTACATTCGATGACCTTGAAATTCCGCTCACTGAAATGCTGAGTCCGGCAGGACTATTTCCCTTGAGAACCTACAACACATGATCATGGTATCGGATGGGTGGAATCCTGTTCCGGTTGGACCTCTGGTTTAAATTATCTTAGGCCTGCAAAAGGATATTCCCCCTCGGTTTTGGATGATGATAACCTGAGCGGACTTTCTTCAGTTGAACCAGAGATAAAGGTGGTTGACCTTTCGCATAGTTTTCAAACAAGTCAGATCACACCTGTCTTCAGCGTCCGAAAACAATCTGCTTGTATGTAGCAGCGATATATTCTTTCAAGCTGCTTTTTTAAGATGGGGGCATGGGTACCGGGCGACGAGTAATTCGACAATACAACATAGACAACCATCCAAACTTTCCCGCTCTCTGTTCTACCAAGACATTACGCATCCTTCCGAATTCACCTCAAAATAAGGCACGTTCCACGTGAGCCAGATTTTTTTGAGAGGCATGCTCTATGAGGAAGATTCTGACACAAATAACCACCTCCATCCACCTTAATGCAAATACTACTGAGATCACCTGATACAAATTATTTACCCTTGCCACCTGCCAATGGGCTGGGAGCAACAAAACTGTTTTCCATCGTATTCTCGGCGCCTTCCGTATTACTCTAATATCCCCGATGGACCTCAGCCACACTAAATATTGTCTGTAATTCCTCTAACACTGTCTTCGTTCAAACGTGGTTCTCAGGGCTTAGGTCTAGCAAGATATTGAACTTTTCATTCCAAGTGAACGAGATTTCCCAAATACGCATCCAGTGTCATCCGCAGGCGGGTAGTTTCCAACCAGAAGGCTGTTCGAACCCGCGTGTCCTGTCCTTATTGGCCAAACCGCCATGACGTACTTTAAGAAGCCGTCTCCTCCTAGCAGTCTTTCCGCTGGGCCGTTGACCTTGGGGTGAAGGCTTCATTGATGATGATGCATATTCCTCCAGGATGCTTATTGTCGTCGATATCTTGAGTCCCTGAGGTGATTGCTGTATTCCCATCCAACACGCAGCAGACCGGGACTCAATGTCCAACTTCCGTGCTGCAGCCATCTGCAGCATTCCAAGGAAACATTTGAAGTATTACAAAGAACCAATTTACTCTTGAACCGGGTCGTGCATCAGTGAAGCATCTGGAATATAGCTTTCTCAGTGGCTATTATCCGTTGCTCTTCGTCCTCCAGTTCTTGTACGCCTTGCTGGTTTTGATGCACCATTACAAACATGGTCGGTTAACGCAGTTACAACTTCCTAGTTGCCTGGCTACCCACTGGATATCGTCACGTCACACTGTCTCTAAACAGTGGAGGATATCCGCTGGGGAAGGATGATTCGCTGGCGTATCAGCTTCATCTACCACAGATACCTCGAAAAGATGCTCGGAATTTGGACGGTTGGAGACAACCGAAGGCTGAAATATCGGCACATCTGAAAGCGCTCCACTGCGCACACAGAATGCATCAAACAGCCCCGGAGGCTTGCGATATCTTCACCTTAAACCCGACAGAGGGTAGTGGGTTCACTTCAAACAGTGGAACACAAGCAACAAGTATTCGTCTGAAGTGCTGGCAGCTCCTGAAGAAAGAAGTCAGACAGAACTGAGTTTCTCAAATTACCGGTTTTTGGCAGGGGTTAACTCCCAGATAAATTCCAAAATGGGTCTGTTTTCAATGAAACACTTCAGAGCCACAACCCGCCAGAAAAAATTCTAATCGTACTTCACGGTCGGTTCAGAAGATGGAACTGCGAGTATCCAGCCCATGACCAGTGGGAGTCGAGGAAAACTGTCCACCTCAAAGATGTACGGGTTCACCTATATTAGCGTTTTTGAGGTCATCGTCAACGAAAGTGGGACCGTACGAAACTCCACCTGATTGTTTTAGAGACAACTACGGTCAATTTGACGGGAGCGCTGACAATGAATCGAAATAGGCATGCCTCATATCCATGGTTAGACAGAAATTTTAGGCATATTAGGAACAACATTACAAATTTCCACAAATTGCGTTTCTTCAGCACGTGCTGTAGTACATGCTTGCGACTGCAGCTACTAGGACACATAGATGACAACTGGATACCGTGTGTGAACCGATGACGGATGGGCTGTTCCATCAAAACACGACATGTTGAGCTAACTAAAACGATACTCATTCTCCCTAATAGTTTGCCATAGCACAGTTGGTCTCTAGAAGAAATAGGAACCTTTTTAGTTCCAGGTTCACTAGAGAACTCTGGTTCGAACCCGGGGTTTTTACTTACTCAATGCTAAACTGTCCAAACTGAGCAAAACCCCCGATATACCAAATGCGGTCACCGGATTTGTTCCTCCTGAAGCGACGACTACGTTCCGTTTCCAAACTTTACCGCTTCATTGATGGGCGAAACACTCGAACTAAAAGCAACGGTCTGGCAACCTCGGCTCTGCTGTTTCACAATCAGGGCCCAACTTCATTCCGGAAATATTAAACGCAAACTCTGCACGGAATTGCAGTCGACTTATGTTTGGATATAGCCGATTAGGATGTTCAAAAGCCGCCTTTATTTCCAATGTTCACCCTTGGTGTGTAACGCAAATAGTTGAACTTCGCATATTGGCATATGTCCGGCATACAGAACTACGGGATGTACTTGAAGCGGGAGTCCAAGGGTGATTGGTCTAGGTTTTTTGTAATTCAACGTAACGGGTATCGTTCGGACTCTCGACCAATGCAAAGCCGAATGTCCCAGGTCTCGACGAAATAAAATGCTCCTGTGCATTAAATGTGGAATGGAGGTCGTTCGACCCAGTAAAAAAAGGTACCAGGGAGAGCCGCTATTGATGGTCACCAGTGAGAATAACAGCACCGTCGGAAAAAGGAACCGCAAAGACTTTCGCTCGCTGTTTCCTTTGTAGATTAGGTTTATCTCGGTTCAAGCGTCCCTAAATCACACAGTTGTTCATCTGTCCCACTAGGCCTCAGGATAACCAGCAAGTCTGTTGGGGACAAATCCTACATGGTCATCCGTTCCCATAAACTCATAGCTGTAGTTTGGAACCGGTTATCAAGCTGGTGGTTTCTTTTATGACGATCTCAAATAGGTGATGAGGAAAAAAGCATCCAGGACTGATTTAATCCGGTTGGTAGCCCCAATAGTGCATTTTATTGGCATATACATCTAGGGGGCGAGAGTATATCCTTGTTGTGGAAGTGCGTGTGATAACAGACGAACATCCCAGTTTGTTTAAGAGCAAAATTATGTTGGTTTCTATATGGCCAAACAGCTCTGAGGAAAATGAGCAGCGAATGACAAGTAACAGCAAAATGAGTTCAAGGCCATGGAAAATATCGCATGGTCTTGATTTCTGGATTCTACGATAAAAATGGTAGCAGCCCGTACTCACTGACCGAGCTATATGTTAAACCCGAGCAAAGACAAATAACAGGTGCCTTAAAGGTATTTTCACTTCGAGCCATTCGTTCAATCCATCCTTTGGAAGAGGGGGTCACTTTGACCAGGTTCCACTGCTGCGTACTACGGGGATTTTATGTTTATCCAAATATTTCAGGAAGACAAACCAGCGTGTGAGGCGAAACTTTACTCTGGCGTTTCAAGACCACAGGTTCGAACAGGACACCATTCGGACATTCGACATTCTCCTAAGCATCTTCATAAGGAGCAAACTTATCTAGTCGAGAATTGCACGCTAAAGAGACAGAAAAATAAATTTCGACCGCTTTCGTCCACAGTATAGCTGAGTAAACTTTCAGACTGCAGAGATTATGCATGGACGAAAGCACAAAATCCAATTTTGGGATAAACTTTCCGGTTTGATTTTGAGACATTTTCCACATAATAGGAAAATATACCATCCGGCAACTTATCCATTTAACTTACCGCCTACGGTTGCTACAGCAAGGAGAGACGCGGTCTGCTATCGTGGGTCGTTGCCGAGAGAGTCGTCTGTTTCACTGACAGGAGACTGAATACTAGAATGGGAAAATGAACCTGATGGGGGCAGTCTTGAGACTGCGCATAGCAGATCCATCGGGTAGCATGACGGAATGGAGAACCAGACGAATGAAATAGCGGACACAGATTGGCAAGACCAACAGTTGCACAACCAACCTGTCGGTCTGAGCATGACAGTTTTTAACCAGGTTGGTTAGTCGTTCGTCCGGTCTCCCATTCTCATTGGGTTGACTTCACAATATGGTATTAGCGGGCCTATTTTGCGTAGGGTAGCGATGTGAAGATGACTGTGTAATGGTTCCAAATGTTTAGGCATTTCGATCGGCACGAATCTTGGATCTCATGTATTTATGACGTGTATAACCATGAGACTTCATCAGAGTCACCGTCGATAGCATATCTGGGTTCCACACTGATGCCTCTTTGCCGCAGATGTGGCATGACAGTATTGCCAACTGTAGGTTTGATGGCTGTACATGGGCTGGAATAAGTCCAGGGCGCCCAGACCTAGACAGGAGGAGAATTAGGGTAATACGGCCGCGCATCAGCCTACTGCGCAGCGGAACAATCACGTGGTGAAACAGTGCCACACGAGTACGCCCACGCGTCAGAATCACGTCCGATTTCATCGTACCGGAGCCAGGTCAAAAAAGTACACATGCATTTCACGCCCACCTGATGGCCAAGGCAACATGTGTACTCCATACTCAAGCGCACAGAAGGCCAGCTATGACTAACCGTGACAACGAAAGCAACCGCTCGAGAACCGGTGTGGGCATGCAGGAGACACACTGGTTGGTTGAGGACAGATCGACCACCAAGTACGGTCACAAGTGAATGATATAAATAGGACGCTGCATTTGCATTAATACACGTTTTTTTCTGGCCGCCCTCTTGTCTTCTGACTGTAACCCGGTAGCATCAGGGAAGGTGAAGAGATAGGGTCTTCAGCCAGAGCCTTCGACTCAAAAGCCTGACCGCAAGGATTGGTAGGAGATGGAAGTGTATTACCATTTTTAAAGAACAAGTCGCCACACATGTTCCAACCCCCAGCCTGGAGGACCAGGAGATTGCTGGTGAGATCTCTAACCATTGACCAACCTGGTATGAGAGACTGCTCGTCAACACTCCCAGTATAATCCAATGGGCTACGGAGACAAACCATCACACCACGGTAATTTCCAGACTTTTCGTGACAATCATGAGACAAGTACGGTAAGAATAACAGTAAGGCCGCTGTTGTACACATAGAGAGTCAAACCACTTATTTTGGCAACGCGTCGCCCTGATACCTGTGCGTAATTTCCCTGGAACGTTTCACGCGGTGCGGAAGCGCAAGGTCTGAACATATTTCCCGCCAGCGGCATACAAGATCAAGTGGTCAGTGAACAATCAAAACAAAAAAACAGGGAGAATCGATGAGGATGAACATCAAATGATTCAGATTTCAGCTGATGATAATACTGTTTTCACGTAGGAGGCCTAAATTCTTTCTCGAACGCCTGATATTCTGCCTAGATGTATCCGGTTGGGAGCCATTGCTGTAAACGCTGCAACGCCACGACTATGCCCAACACAAATGACAATAACGAAGAATTTCCTGAAAACATTTCAAAAGAAATATATTGGTATGTGTAAGAAGCAAGTAAACGATGACGTTCATTTCGAAGAGGGACAGATAAACCCGTTGCGGCCATTTCTCGAGCATCGAGACGGGAGAGCTCGCGAGGGCCAATTCCGAAGTTAGCAATTATTTTGTACAGCCTGAGTTTTCATGAATGTGGTTACGTATGGTGAGGGGCGTCGGCGGAGTACAAAAGCGCTAATATCGTGCTTGGAGAGCACTTTTCGTTAGAAATCAACCGGTCTTTTGTACGCTCAATTTCAAAACACAAGAAAACAGTGATTATAAGGAAGAAACACTCTGCCATCCGCAACGGGGTATATTTGCATTAGGTTTGATGCGAGCGTAACCTGTCGCGGCCAACAGATACACCGCGTCCATTCCATTTACACGTCCAAATACACTATTCGTCAGAAAACGCGTGTATAGTAAATCAATTTGTATTTTCCTAAGGAAATTTGAACAACTTCAGTGAGAGCTTAATGCGACCTGGCAACACCACAACATTCATTTTGAACTACGGGCACCGAAGCCTGCCATAACACGTCAAAAAATTCTAACCCAGCTTATTGCGCACCTTCTTATAGCGCTTTTCAACTGTATTTTGTCTGAACGCAACTAACAGGCATGATCTGAAGCAAGGGATTATTCACCTATCCTACCGAACTGCTTCAGGGTTCTGATGCCTAGTTACCTTGGCTGTTGAATCAAACCGATCGGTATTGAGCGTCTATCTGGTGCCTTTTCAAGTTCCGGTACTTCTGAGTTTTTCCCCGTGAAAATTCGTTCATGCCTAGCAACCGACCCATTACTATATTTCTGGCGAACTCAATAGCTGAATCCAGCGTCAAATCGTGTACTGATGTTGCGACGGATGGAGAGACATTGTCGACCAAAGGAACTAGTGCTGACACCAAGGACCTTCAGCCTTATTCCATGGAAGATGCCATCCCCATTCTGCAAGCTGACTACGCTTTGCTTGTCAATTCGTGTCGATTTTTGTTACAAAGTCGAACCACTGCGGTAAGTCTCCTCGGTTTCACCTGTCCGATCGGCATGACGTTGTTGCCAGATTGTGTAACTGAAATCGTTCAACTGTAACACGCTTTCTGTGCCTAACTGCCATGCCACCCAAAGGAAGCACGAGGGCTGGGATACTGCCAGGTTGCCCAAGCCTAGGCAGGGAAAATCGAGAGATAGAGGTCGGGTTCGAACCACGGACCTGTGGTCAGCAAATTCGCGCTCCAACCACTGAGCCATCTCGCCCCATACATCCATTTACATAACAACTTGAATTTGACGGGAGACTCGCCTGGAACCCAGCTGAATCTATCGTTTTTTAAGCAAGTGAACCTGCTGCACCAGGCCGCCTCATGTTTCAGTTGGCAGGATATTCGACATAGTGTGATACATTGTATAGACGTAATACACTACTCATAAAGTTTCTGAAAACTCTTCGACAGCCCACGACCGGTTTCGGGGCTCATCAGGTAGGTGCAGTCCCCGGGTTTCCGTCAACCTCATGTTCTACTTGGATCCAAATAAGTATGCAAATGAGTGTATTTCGCTAATTTCGTGCGATTGGGGTTCAAGAAGAACATGAAGTTGACGGAAACTCGGGGATTGCGCCTACCTGATGAGCCTCGAGAAGGGCGAAACCGGTCATGGGCTGTCGAAGAGTTTTCAAAAATCTTATGAGTAGTGTATTACGTCTATACTGAACATGCTTTGAGGTGCTTTAAAACTTGTGTAATTTAAGTAGGCGACCTGTCTGGTGTCACAACAGCGCAAAACACCACCAGTAAAATGGTCAAATGAAATAACCGACCAAACATTTGTTCGCCCAGCTGTTTTTGGGCGTTACCAATGGCGAAAAAAGACAACTTCCGATAGGAGCCATTCCGAGGATAAAACCAATAAAAACAGCTTGATTCGCACAATGTCTCACTTGGATAATAACGTAAATCAAAATGGCAAGACAGACGTTTATTACGAAGAACAATAACCACGAAGCATGTCTCTTTGCAAAAAATTGTGACGAGACGGGACGAACACAGGAGGCTACTTGCCTTTCTGTTATACAAATGCATCCTGCAAGGCAAGCAGCACCCACATGGACAGCTAGGAAGTGAGACTAGACTCAAGACGGGACGGTGGGAAAGGAAGCGGAGAACAAGATAAAATTTTGATAAACACAGCCGTGTGGCAATCACATTTAGATGGGTTCTATTAGTCAAAGACCAGTGGATCAGGCGGAGGTTCGTTTAGCGCTTCATTTAAGGCGTTCGAAAGTGCAGATCGGAACCGTGAATCCGAACACAGTACGGTAACCAAAACCTCGCGTTGTGTTGATTGAAGTGTTTGACTAAAGCTGCCGGGTGATGGTGCGGCAGCCACTGTGGTTGCCGAATCATCCAGTTCAATGCTCATCTCAATTAGACAACATTGAGAGTCGGAAATGGTCTCACCGGAAAAGTATACTGTTATCAGTTGCGACATTTGTGACGTGGCGCGGTCAGGTGGGGCACTGCGAGTACGACACGCGAACGGAGTAGACAACTCTCGGTGCAGCTTGAAGAAGCAATAACTCACGTTGGCTGATGATAAGACTGTTCGGGCCAAATCAATTAAGTGATCTGGTGTAGCCCTCAAGTCGGTCAACTTAGCGCAAAACTGATCCAGTGACTTTGTCGCCAGTAGGTTGTCTGTTGGATTGACGGGGAAAAAGGATGGCATACTGAGTGGATGGGAACGTCACCGTACGATCGATTACGAGCACACCGTAAATTAATTCCGACGATCAAATTCCAACGTGACTTAACTGATGGCGGGAGCACTCTAGACGGGTTCCGGATAAGTTGATTCCTCAATTTCGACCAACACAACAGTCGTCAATGCACTAGATAAGCGCAAATTTAAGACTGAATGACTCAATTTAAAACACTGTTCTAAGGCAGCTATAATGGTGGACCATCAAGCTGACGCGAGCAGTTACCAACTGCAATCTGAACCATTTCGTTGATGGGGACCTACATCGCTTGAATTTGGCCCAGTTTAGAAGAACATATGGAGGACTAACTCAAAATACCAAGGTGAGTAACTGCCAAATTGTCGGCATGGTTGCTCATACAAGGTTCCTTACCCACATCAAGGTTTCATGAAAAAGGGGACAAAGAGTAATATATGCAAACAACACAACAGTCCCGGTGAACAACTACATTTGAATCCTAGCAGTAAAAATTCCCCGAATTATGAATCCAAAGTTACCAAGAAAACACGTATGTAAGGACGCGGATGTATTGTGTACATGCGGCCAAGCAGGTTTGCTTTGTAAAGGTACGTATACAACTCTGCTCACATGTTCAGGCATCACACAACAGTTCGCTGATAGATTGACGAACGAACAAGCACGAGTGAAAACTCTCGGACACACATTCAATCAACTGCCGGACTAAGGTTATTCGTAGCTCCACGAAACTAGGGCTGGATATTGAGGGGAATGAACTCTACTCTAATAACGCGACGAATATTCCACAGGATGGACGCCAGGAAACCCTAACAAACAAACAAACAAATAACGCACATATATGTAAAATGACACTTTAAAAGACCAAAATTGGAGAGCTGAAAACTCGATCACCGACCTTTTTTCAAAAAGAAACTGGATTCATCCAGAGAGAATGAACGCAAAAGCTCCCCAGCTGGTGGTGCGATGGATATGGGCCACCGGATCAGCTGACCGTTAGAGTCCGGGCTGGTGTGATAAACAAGGTGGAGTTCAACTGGATCGGTGAATCCGGCAAAATCGATCCCACAAGTACATGCATGCTCGGCACCCGGCGGTAATTCCTCTAAAGGTAACGAAACAAATAATATGGTCAGTTTTCTAACACTTGAGATTAGGGAAGTTCATGATCGAATGGATTCGACTGATTTCAGCCATACGTAGATGAGTGAAGAATATGCCAAGTGAAAGCATGTCACTGAATCAACACATCGAACATGAAACAACCCGATCGATGCGAGGCCAAAGGGTGACTGCCCCATGAACTCAGTGTTTCCACTAAGGGTTATTGCCCATTGTCGTGATTATGGAGTAGTTTAGAATGCTCAGAAGTGACCTACCTATTTTGTCAAACGCCTCAATACGTCGTGCATCTAGCAGAAGGCGCCCGATTGCCGTGCTCCGAAGATCCAAATGAATGTCGTGTATTGTCACATGTTCATCTTGATTGGCCAGACGAACACAGATAATGACTAGGTTGGGAAGATGTTCCCAAACTGTTCGGTTGTATTGATACGTGAGACGGAAGCACGGGTGATGTGGATTTTGGATTTCAATCCACCGCAAGGAATCCGGGGTGGTGGCAGACAGAAGCTGGACAAGAAAGATGTTAACTTGTGAAAATGTATATCAATGCACACTGAACAAGGTTGCCACTCATGACGGCCAACAAAAACTCACGCTTAGAGGATTGAAAACGCTGATATAACGGGACTGATCAATAACTGTTCCACACGGAGTGTCTATCACACTCGAAGCAAACAGTTCAGGATTCATTGTGGGTAAAGGAGTTGGGGTCAAGTTGACTGGTTCGGCACAAAGACCTGGGTCTAGGGCAACACTTGGGGACGGGGCATAGGAGCTGGGTGCGTTTTGGTCGGAAGACATGGCAGAATCACAGACTACGGGTACAGTAGCACTGGAAGTTTCGCTGAACCGTGCACTCGTATCTGTTCGGAAAAAGACAAACGGGGTAGGCATGATTCACATACTGAAAGAGAAAACTTTGGGTTCCAAATCGATAATTGGACAAACCACAACATGTCTTGTGGATAAGGTATTAGGAGAAAGTAAAAACTGACGGCGGTAATCATGAACTCTCAGCAACGCCTCAGTACACCTTCAAGCGTACTTTCACGTCCAAAATGATCCCCTACTGAACAAAACCAAGTTGGTTTTACTTCATGCCTATCTAAATTTGGTCATAGACTAACGGTCTTAAATTTGTGGTTACTTTGTTAGTAACCTAACGCTGCTCTCCAATTTGTATTATGAACCGGATAGTGTTGCCGAACTAGCACCGCAGTGTCTTGATCCAAAACTGCCATGAGAAGTGGAGTCTAGTTACCACCTAATCAAGCAAGTTGAAGAAACCGAACGAAATAGGTGAGGACGAAATGTATTGGACTAATAATACTAATAATCGTTCAGCTGTAACACCCTTTCGGTGCCCAACTGCCATGCCACCCGAAGGAAGCACGGGGTCTGAGATACTGCCAGGTTGCTAAACCCTAGACAGGGGCAGTCGAGAGGCGGGGTTCTGGTTCGAACCACGCCCCTTGGGGTTAGTAATTTCGCGGCCTAACCACTGAGCTATCTCGAGGTCAGACTAGTTGTGTAGGATGGCGTGGTCATCATCAATATTATGTCCTAGAAAGACAATACTTGTGGGACAATTTTGCGGCAGTCTTAAGTGCTGTCGGACATCATTCTGTACACGGCCCGACAAACCAAATGCCAAACGATCTAACCAAGATGTAACAAGGCGCTCGCGAAACTGTTGTACCACATGCAACAAAGTGATCACATGGATCACACACAGTAATGGTGGCACGAAAACTCTTCTGGAGATGGCGAAACTTCCCCAAAGTGGAGGTGCTTCGTCGTCGAAGGAATGATTATTAGGAAACCACATCACGTGCTTTTTTCATTGGGGGCGATGAAGTTTCAGTTGCATCGTCCAAAATGTGTCGCAAACGTGAGATGTTCCAAGAGATGTCGCAATGTGGTATCCTAAGCTGTCGGCAAAACTAATGAAAAATCCCATCAGTAATGCGTAATAGCTGGTTTGCAAATCGCACTTCACGGTAAAAGGTATTTCGATTGTGCTATTTCCTCTTGGATGGTTAATCAGCCAATTCCTCCCCCTCTTCGAGGAGGAGGGGATAAAATGTATTTGAAAAAAACTCCGCGTAGAAGAACCATGTACCCACCCTAGTCCGATAGGTATTGTAGCACTTTGATTTTGCGTTGCCAGATCATCAGACGGAGGTCCTGTGCAATGACTGAGTTCTAATCCAAGTCTGAAGATCTACAAACGTATCAGCCCGCCTACCTACTGTCTGCACGGGTCGACTTCACGCACAATTACTTGCACAGCCCTGTCATTTGACAACAATCCATGTGCCGAAAAAGGTAAACCACTGTATGGGAAGCTGTATCGAAAAGTAAATAACGACACTGTCACTTCAGCTGTCATTTATAGGATGCGGCTGAGTGAATCGAGTGCACATAAAGTTAGAGAGGATGGGTGATCGAATGAGAATGACTTAGTCATACGGACTGGGTAACAGTGAAATCAGTTTGTCTTTGACATGGGGGAGGCGCAAACGAAACCTGTCAAAATAATTGTGGAGAAATACCTTCATGGTCTTCGAGTTGTCGGACCACAGTCCCATCACCGGTTGGAAGGGAGATACCGTGTTTGTGACCAGACTGTTGAACCAAATTGCTCTGGGGATTGAGAAAGACAAGGATAGGAAGGATGACAGATGGTGTCCGAAGACGGGCCCCTGAAACACAATCTTTTTGCAAAAAACACGTAGGGATACAACTTCAGGAAAAACGAAATATGTGGGAGACGAGGATTTCGTACTGGGGAAAGCCCTCGTTTCGGATGAAAAAACATGGATGCAAACGCACCTGACACCAGTCTGGAACCTCTCAGCGCCTTCAGGAGAGGTCGGTACAGATTTGTGCGTCAACTATAATTAACCAGACTACGAAATGATCAAATGTAGCTTCCGAGAGATATGTTCCACAACATCCATTTCCCTATTTGAATGATAAGAGGTATAGACTGCATTTCCACTTTGAAGGTTCAAAATGTCTGCCAAAAAGGAAGGCGGCCCAGTGAACTGGATTGCCTTGTGGTCAGCAGCATGTAGTTTCAAGGCATAAATTCCGTCACCAGACGAACAGATGTGACAGTACTACCTTTCTCGAAGAGATTAATGAAGAATAACAAGACCGTCCCCTTCATGATAAAGGATATCCTTTCACGGCCTTTTCTTAGTTACCTTAGTCGCAGGTCTACTGGTTTACTATCACTATATGCTGCCATAAGCTATCATGTGGTCTGACATACGCCAGTGTGCGGTGAGAAAATCTGACGATAGGGCGATAAGTAGGCCGTGAGTGCTACTGGTCGGCAGGGCCTCAAATAACATTCTCTCATGACGCGATCAATACAGAACTGCTAGTGTCGCAATATCCGAGCACATGCCTAATGATAATTTGTTCAACTTCGAAACAAAAAAGCGCGGGAGTGGGGATATGCACCAACAGGATGGACCGTCTCACCTTAGTCTTCTTTTTGAGGGCAGAAAAATCGAACAGGTCGTCTAATTCTTCGTCCTCCTCACCCTCAGTACTCTCGGTGAAGGGTGACGGTTCGCCTGGTGAGTTTGACTGTCGCAACTTGACATCAGAACTAGAAAAGCTCTGTTCTTCTGAGCTAGATGCCTCTGTCGTGCGTGTCAGCTTGGATTCGTCGACTGTGCTCACTGACAGGGCTTCTTTCCTTTGGTTTGCAGATTGCTTCTTCAGTATGGCCACGAAATCAAGGTCTGAATCAGAGCTACTCGAATGTAGCTCCTCCGCACCCAATTCTGACAACATTTCTTCGTTTTGATCAGCATCATTATCACTATCGTCCTCGTCATCGTTATCCTATTGGTTGGAAGGAAAAGGCTTGTGATCAGTACCTTTAAAATACACCTCTAACCTGGTCCAGGATAGTCTGCTCCACTGGTAATAAGCAGTAATTCGTGTAGAACAAGATAGTTTCCTCAAGGCCAATCCTAGTCAACACATAAGTTCAGGTACCTAGCTAGCTTTTCGGAACCACAATGAAGTTATATTTATCAGATTCTGCAAAGCAAAACGTATCAAGAGCGATGCAATTGCTGAGTCGAATGTAACCAATAGATAATACGTAAAGTGAATGGTCGGCTCGCGGAAGCTTTATCCTAGAAAAAAGGGTCATCATGCTTTAGGCAAACCGACCTTCGAATGGAAGCATCTCCATAACAACAAAAATACTTCGTGGCTTTAAGCGAATAAACTACATATTCCACATCTAAATTCAGTTGTTCGTGCGCTGCAAACCGTGTACTAAGGTATATCGATTCAGAATGCTACAGTTTTCAAGTGAGACTTCATCATTTAGTCCATGCTGAAAATCCGAAAAGTACTGTACAGCCGTTTCGTTTTTATTGAGAATCAACGGTGCGCACCTCATGAAACTCCAGGGCGTTTCGAACGCGCGACCTCCTGACTAGTAGTTTGAACCTCGAGCGGCTGGTTAGCAGTGTGATTATGCCGCACTTGGACAGAATACAGCGTCGTTCACCCCTCAATCACGCATCACGTGGTCATGTAATGACTAGCTCCTGAAGTGACGACTGCTCAGGTGGAAGTTTCAGTCATTTTGTGAAATTGTTCTTCCTCTGAGCTACTTGTAGACTGATGTTACGGTTTTATTCACCAGGTATAGGAAGAATGACAAAAGGGCATTGGAGGCTATAGTTACTGAAGACATGCCGCTCCACCTAACTTACGGAGGAGGAATCTAGGAAGCTGCACACTGGAGACGACTATATTAACAAATGCGCACCGGCGAATGGGTCATCTGTGTGTCACTTACCAATGGTTTGTCACGATCTGACACCATCACTTAGGACTACGGTAGCCACGCCACAACGTCCCAATCTCACAGGATTGTGTTGGAAGCCAGCAGAAAGGTCGTTCACTATTAACCTCGGAAAAATCACTCCGAATCGATTGGTCAAATTAACAAGGAATTCAGACAGGACACCGGTTCCACGAAGGCGCCGTATCATTTCGGCTACGACAGAACCGTGACTCTCGAGTATGCGCTTAGCTAGGACCGACAAGGAGGCCGTAAAACTGCCTTTGTTCGGTAGGATGCTCGCAAAAGGACCATATTGTGGGTGTACTGTGTAGAGTGAACAGGAGGGTCTAGAGACGCTCGAAAGGCACGTTTTTCTTACCTTTGGAACCTGCAGGCGGACGTAGTTAACGGAAAGCTATGAGCGCACAGCCACTCGTTTGTTTAGTTACGAAGACGCGTTATAGCTACCAAATAAACCACAGGTAAAAAGGGATTGTCTGATGCTCTATGCTGTAACTGGAGTGCGGTGAAGACAGTCCATTTCACAGTGAGACAGTGGCCTGTTGCAGAAAAAGGTTGAACAACACTGCTCTGAACGCCCTGGTGTGCGTTATACAGAGTCCTAGCAATTCGATGACGAACCGAAATTTTTTATGACAATTACATGGAGGATATATATTACAGGTTACGAAACGATGGTCTCAACCGTCTTGAGATTTGGCAAGACCGGAAAGCTCCTTTGTATTCGCAAGCCGTTGCAAAAGAGCAAACGCGGATCACTGACAATGTTGCGTCGTATCCACAAAAAAAAACGGGTAAGGGTATTCCAACGTTGTCAAAGTCCCTTCGGCCCAACATACTTCATTATCATGCAGGTGTTGGTCTACGATCAAATTCAATAACCTTGGAAAATCGAGTACACCAGCGGATTTGAGAAAGTTGTGGCAAGACGGGAACTATTATCGGACTTCTCTCACCCTGCATAGCTTCTAAAGCAATCTTGGGTAAACAGTAAAACCAACCTAACAATTGTTCCAAAAAAAGTGCCGAAACGTTCGCATGTTGTCCAGTTTGATTCCGACATGTTCTGATGGCGCCAAACACCTCCATCAGTTTATTTCATTGCAGACGAATAAAACGGTTGATTCGAGTGGTTGGTGACTAGAAATGTAGACAAGCTGGTGGGATTTTGCTGTTAGCGAGGCTGATCAGGCGAGCCCAAAGAGATCAGTACAAGTTGTATTTCCACTAACGGCGACAGGTCGCTGGCCACGCTTACCGAACAGGTGTTTCGGACTTGTTCTAGCTTTCGGAAATATTCAAGTCGCTTATCTGAAGTACTCAGTGATGAAGGACTTTCCATGCCCACAAGTTATGAGGAATGGTTCGGAAGGAATGGCTCCTAAGCATGACGAAATAAACTGCTAGATAGAACCAATGCTTGTTTGACGATAGCCAACCAATAAATTTATCAGCTATAAACCGTGTGACATGGGTACATCGGTTCCACCTGCTACAGTTTCAAATGCCGGAAAGTGAGAGAGTGTGGGATATACAGCCAAGCATTGGAGGCGATGGCGATGACAACAACCTCGAGTGACTGTATCCTAAGTGTTGAAAAGCGCCTGATAAGCAGTCACGGTGGTCAACTGAAAACAGCTATTCTGACGAGATTTTCCGAAGTCTGAGATAATGCAGATTAAAATACAGCGAGTTCTATAATACGGATTAAGCAGGAACAAAATCAGCCTTACAGTTTGGTCTTAGGATGTCAGGGCGATAGTCAGGCTCTCAGTTGTTTGACTGGGGTAAATTAAAGTCCATGGTGGCGACAGGCTATCGCATGAAGACAGAATTCCGAAAGGAGGAAGAGGTAAAAATTCAAATGAAGCCAAGATGTCGTATTTGCATTTACCTGAGACAGTAAAGCGCACTAAACGAAAATGACTTCACCAAGAGCTCCAGATAGCTCAGTGGTTAAGGCGCAAACTTACGGACCAGAAGGTCCATGGTTCGAACCCAACCTCAGCCCCCGTGCTCCCCTCCGTTGGCATGGCAGCTAAGCACCGAAAGGATGTTACAACTGAACGATTGCTGATTGACTGTTGTTGACTTCATCAAATCCGACTGAGAAGTCGGGCCAAATTCATTACGACCAGAAAAACTGCAGTCTAAATGTAAACTTGTTCACTCCATATTTTTCGGGTATATACAATTGTCTCCTCAAAAGAGACCACTTTCGGTTGGCCCTCTGAAGTTACCCCCCCCCAAACGGGGGAAAATGTAGCTTCAAATCCTCCCTATAAGGGACACAAATCCAGGAATGTCAGTGAAATCGTTTACAAACAACTAAGTAACCAGTACGTACAACTACTAAAAATTCATAGTATTAGGAACACTGAACATGCACTTCGAATGCAGCCGCTATCACAGATAGGTTCAATGCTTTCAAGGTAGGTAACAAGCCTACAAGCGAATAGAACAACAAAACAAATCAGAAGGTTCACTAGGGTTCGTGTATGATTATACAGTTAAATGAGCAAGTGAAAAGAAACGTGGGGTTGACACCAGTAATCCAGCATACCAGCAGGTCTTCCTTCAGCTTGATTTTTTCGTCCACGAGGTCATCTACCAAACCATCAGCGTCATCTTCGGTCGTCGAACCTTCTGATTCCGAAAAGAAGTCGTCATAGGAAACGAGGTTGCCCGACTTGCCCGCTGATGCCCTTGTACCGATTGCGGAAGCCGGTGAATGCAATTCAGAATTTGCTGCCGAAGTTCCATCTGGACTAGTCTTTACTACCCTGGACCACGGATCTGGCGGGATCACTGGCCAATCGGGAAGATCACGGTAGCGCCACTGATGACGATTGAGCAGATGAGATAGGGAACCGAGGCGGAAGTTCGATCGATCTGGTTTGTAGAAAAAGGAAAGATGCATGGAAATACTGAAAACATAGTTGAAGAAAACCAGTTTATTGGCGAAGTACTCATTTGCAAATTAAGTTGGTCTTACCGGGGACTCAGTTGAATCAAGGCTGAATCTCTTGTCTATGTGAGTCTTCATCTAGTCTGATGTAACACCTGTTAGGATATTCAAGATACCGCAGTATATTTCTATGAAGGAACTTGCTACTGTAGTGTGATATATCGAGTAACGTACCAAATGCAACATGAGGCATGCAATATATTCAATACAATAAACGAGGGATTTAGCTGAGTCTCCCATTAGCACAACATCTATTTGCAAATGAGTGCATTTAGCCAGTTGCGTACAACTTAATACTCAACTCAATACTCAACTTAATACTCAAACATAAGGTTGACAGAAACTCAGGGACCGCGGCGACCTAATGAACTCCAAGAAGGGCGAAACTCATGGTGGGCTGTCAAAGAGCTGCCAGCATCCTTGTGAGTGGAGGTTCCCTCAAGAAAACCAATTTATGTTGGAATATTCCGAACGTTATACTCGGTTCCACAGAACAGGGCGGCTCCTAAGGGTAGATAGTAATGAAGAGGAAAGGAATTTCCAAACAAGCTACCTCAGCAATGCAGCAGAGATTCTTAAGGCCATGAATCTTTCTAAAATGTGCAAGCTGTCCTAACAAGACGAGTCTCGTGGGAAAGAACACATTCCGAGAAGAGGTCTGGTCTGGTGTTTGTATGTTCTGGAGTGGTATCTAAAAGCACTTCTATTGATTTCTTTTACCTGGCACAAAATAGTCGCTCATCAGTTTAAGTCGGCACATCGATGTGACCAGCGGTAGGTTGCTGTTCTCCAAAGGGATTTTCGCTTTCGAGAGAGCAAGTGTGTGTCTGGCTATTAGGATCTGATTACTTTACAAAATAGAGCGCCCTGGAGAACATACTGATTCAAATCTCCTCAAAAGTCGCTTGTTGTAGAAGCCGAAAACAGTTTACTTGAAACACTAAAGTGCTTGTGTGGATGGCAAACGGTGTAACCTCCTGAGGTATCCATCTTCCTGGAACACTATGGCATTTGGTTGGGTATGGCTGACAGGTTAGTTTCTTTTGGAAGGACCCGGTCCTTCGGAAAGGACCACCATCTGAAACGAACACCTCTGATCTGTCAGTATTTCCAACTGGCCCCCTGTGAGCGGAAATATAGCACAGCACTTATTACTCACTAAGACCAGCCGAAAGTAATCTGTTATGGAGAGCGACCTCTACAGAGCACGGCCATCGTGGCGGTGCCACACAGGTGAGAAAACCGTGCCTTGGGAATATTCTGGAAATTGTTCAGTCAATCAGATACTGTTTTCGTGCTGGGATTCCAGAAGGTCCAGCGCATAAAATTTGCATGTTAATTTTTATATAAGGAAAGAATTTCGTACCGATGGGTGGTACCAAGAGTGGACGCTGTTTGAAGCAGGGGTGTGGGTATCCATCTACATCCGAATCGGGTGAAGTGGCTTCATTTCGGGATAGTGACTATCGAAGAGTAGGTCATTAGGGTGATTGTTAAACTTTGAGACATACGGAAATGGATCTTAATAGCTCTCAGTTTACCCAAGTGAAACACAATCACGATACATGTTAACATCAGAACCCCAGTTTTACCAGAGGAACTTACTCACCAAATGTAAATTTCATGCAAACAGGAAACTGCATTCAGAAAAAGTCGATATTACTCACCCTGGAAGCTGGACTGTATCAGTGGGGCTGGCTTGGCAGCTAGACAGATCTTGCGTGCATGTTTGGCCAGATAGCCCAGTACCGGATCCTTTACCGGGCTCGCCTCACCATTGCCCAGGTCGACTAACTTGTTGGAAGAATCGCCACCGGCTACCTGTTGATTCAAAACCGGAATACGGACAAACACATGAGCCACACAATAATATATAGTTGGAAAATATGAAGGAAGACTCAGAGTTTGAATGAAATTGCTCCTTGACTGGGTTGAATAGGTCTCCTGGCGCTATACACATCAACGGTTCGAGTCTGAATTCTCGATAAGCCTCAAAGAACAGGTAACCTAGTAAATTTCGTGCACTCAAAGAAAGCTACGGCTGTAATGTGTTAGAAATTCTTCAGACCCTAAAGCGAGTGCACACACTTCTGGAAAGCAGTCAGAAAATGCTGACATGTCGATTACAATATTCTTGATAGCACTGATAGGGAACGGGCTGAAAGGATGGGAGTTCGAGATAGCTCAGTGGCCAAAAGGTGAACTTATTGACCGGAGGGTCCGTGGTTCGAATCCAACCCAGGCATCTCGACTGCTCCTGTCTAGGCATGGGCAATGTGGCAGTATCTCAACCCACGTGCTTTCTTCGGGTGGCATAGCAGCTGGGTACCGAGTGTTACAGCTGAACAATAATTTGTATTTTGAAAGGATGTGAGATGGTGTTACACGCCAGTGTAACCGATCGAAACAAAAGTGTGATAAATATTGGGAATGTTGTTTCACACCTACCTCGATGAGGGACTGAGGGAACAGCAAAGCTCTCAGGAGGCGTGATCGATCACGTATGTCGTAGTTTTGATCGTACCGTGCCAGGTTAAACACGTACTGGGCAAGCAAGTGAGTTTGGCGTGGGTTCACAATGCATAGCTTGGCAGCCAGGTTAAGAACCTAGGTTTGACGAAACAGAAGGAGAAAGGAAGTATTTGGGAGAGGTGAGCCCGCAGTGCAGGGGAACTTGGAACGGCTGAGCAGCACTCCGGGAACTGCTTCGAGTCGACGTGGAATGCAACAGAAAGGTAAGGGATAACCATGGTAGGTAGTTGATTCAGTATTCGGGTTATGTGGACCACCATAGGGGTCAGCAGTTTCCCTAACTAGAAGACAAATGTTCGATTTTGTGGTGGGAGTGATTTCAGTGTGCTTAGCAAATGCTCGGAGATGGATTGGGTGCGAAACTTCGACTCACTTCGCAAAACCTGGTCATCGTATTATCTGAGTTATGGACTAGTATTTAGCAACCTTACTGGGGCTCGCCAGGTGGGTGTACCGGCGTGAGGTTGGGTTGGTGCAGCAAATTTAACGAAACCTATCTGAAGAATAAAAATGCGGTGTTCCTTCTTCAGGGATAACCAGTACGTTCCAGTGCCCAGTAGCAAATCATACTTGCCACGATACAGCGCAAACCATAAAAATGAGCTTATTGGTTTCCCACGCGTTTTGGGGAATTACGAACGGTTGATATCTGGACTACTTTACAACCGCAGTATATTCGGTGACAGTCATAGTCCTTACATGGACCTGACAGTAATGGGAGTGCTTTTTAATCAAGTGGAAGATGTTTAGGGCCGATTGAGTAGTCACTGTTTCAGCAAGGTTTGATAAACCACCGGTAGATTTATTACTGGGCAACGTTTCGCTTTTGACACAAAAGCTTCGTCAAGCCAAGTGAGTAAGTTATTAGGTTGAAGGAGTTTTAAGATAGTCAGATTTCTTATGACTAGCCGACTTGATCAGTGCTTGGTGTCAGTCTGAAGTGTCGAAGACTAACACTTATGATAGTTTGGTTGGAAGGATTATCTTCAAGTAGAATCCGGATTTTATGACCTTGCTTCTCCGGTCTAGGACACCTTAATTGAACATCCCACTTGTGTGTCGTTCACAGTTTTGATTGCCCGTGTGCGTTAATAGGTGCCAGGATAATTGGACTGGTGTTGGGGTGGGAGGTCGATCAAGTGGACCTTCCTAGGCTTGGGTTTTCACCTTTAGACCCAGAACATCTCAGGGATAACCACTCTCAGTCTTATGTCATCTCGGCTGATCTAAAACCGCTCCCCATACGCCTGCCAGTTCTATACCCTCTATTCTATTCATGCTGGGATACTTGACGGTTTTCACTACCTCGGACACAAGTCACTATGGTGTGCAGTGCACGCCTTGTCCAGTCCTTGACTATCACCCGATACTTATATACGTTTCTGGGTGGTTTGTTTATGCATTGCTATTATGCTCACCGATTCTGCTGTGCAACTCCATGACCGTTCGACCTATATTAACCTTCGTGCGGTCGCTGCATTTTACTGGGTGTACACAGTACCTAATCCTATCAACCGGAAGGCGATCTTTCAAATGCATCACGCAAATGCGTGAAAGCGCATTGAAGTGGCACTAGAACAGAGTGCTTGGCAAATACAGTGTTGTCAAAACATCGGATGTGAGTCTTGCGAAAGTATTATGACAACGGTAGAACAGTCCTACTATCACAAATTTTGTACCCTGAGCGATAGTCATCAGGGCAATGTCGCCTGAGAAATTGAAGCTAGCTAGCTACATCTTTCACTGGTTGTTCCATGCTTTTTAACTAATTCAACGACCATTATTCATACAGAGGGTCTCTGGTTATGGATCCTCCCTTCCCCACAAATCATTTTGTTTGCAGAGTTCCAAAGGATAAAAGCTGAGGTTCAATGTGGCCGCCGCTGGTCGTAGTAGGGTGTACTTTGTGTAATCCACCATAGTAACAGTTGAAAGTCACCAAATTTGTGTGCATGGGACGGTTTTTGGAGAACCTTTAGTCAGGCGCACCTAAACTGAATTAAAGTCTGATTAGAAATTTGGTCAAAGACGAAGCGAGAATAAGGACAGCGATATGAAAACTCCGTTTTCCAGTTGGTATCAGATTTTAGATAGACTTTACGAACCATTTGATAAACTCAGTGTCGATGTTCAAGGAAAACTACTGAGCTTCAAACACTTCAGTTTGGACAAATCACTTTCGATCTTTTCCTCTAGTACCGGGAAGAGGTGTTCTCTTTCGTCGACTATCCTCCTCTGAGCATGCGAATCTTCGTTCAATGGTTGCTTGATACAGAAGTAGTTTTAGACTAGGCGTCATACCTGATAATGCGACCGCCTTGGCCTACCTTGTTAGGACACACAACATCAGTCTGTTGGATGAAAGACAAACAGTTCTGTGATGAGCCATCTGTAAGAAAACCCTACCGTCACTTCACAGATTAAACAAATTTCGGGGAGCATTCAACTACAAGCTGACTAACACTCGTTATGTTGTAACCTTTTTGGATGAGAAAACGTTCGTCCATCTCGTTTACTTTTGAGATCAAATGCAGTTAAGATTATGAGCGAGTCTTGCTTACTAGAACGGCCATTTTCACTTCATACCTGAGTGATACGCCGTAAAACATTCCCTGCTAGGTTATCGGAGGATACCAGTAGCATGTAGGATTCAGAATGCAAACGAAAGCTGAACTGCAAGGTTGCTCCGTTCAAAGTGCCCCTAAGAAAGGAGGCTTCCTTGTAGAGAGGGAGCAGTGTTTTCACAATGGACGCAACTGGGAACAGTCAAAACTGCTTCTTTTTTCTAGGTAGTGTTACTTGGATGGAGGTTCCTTATTGGGAGGAAGTACTGTGGTTTCATTTGAAGTTTGATTTTGACAAGTAATGATGACGCGATCGTTCTAGTGCTTATGAACCAAGCGTTGGTTTGAATCCTTAATCGAAAGAGAGATGCCTTATTCAAGAGTTCGAGCCCA
This sequence comes from Opisthorchis felineus, assembly GCA_004794785.1. Taxonomy (NCBI): domain Eukaryota; kingdom Metazoa; phylum Platyhelminthes; class Trematoda; order Opisthorchiida; family Opisthorchiidae; genus Opisthorchis; species Opisthorchis felineus. The sequence goes on along the minus strand of SJOL01006822.1, from coordinate 171,344 downwards.
AGCCCACACATTGTTTGATGAGTCCCCGTATGGACAAGACAGCTATTCACTGATTCGTTGATTGTGTCTCGGCAGTTGATACCAGCAGTGATTCAGAATAACTGACGGTGGGCATAGCAATAGGGCTGTGACGAAAGGCTATCGGATGGCTCAGTGGTTAGATCACGAATTTACTGACCGGAAGGTCCGTGGTTCAAACCCGACCTCTGCTTCTTAACTTCCCCTGTCTAGGCTTGGGAAACCTGGCAGTATCGCAGCCCTCGTGCTTGCTTCAGGTGGCATGGCAGCTAGGCACTAAAAGGGTGCTACAGTTGAACGATTTTTTACGGGGTCACTATAAAATGAGAATTTGATAGAGAATAGTTGCAAAGGAGTTTCACGGTAGGGCCAAACTGGTGAAGTAAAGATGCATGGCAAGCACCGGAATGGTGGTTTTCGACGGATGCACCAGTAGGGTTACAGAAAACAGACCAATAGTGATCTTTGTTGGTGAATTACACAGGTGGAAAGTAGGTCCACGGTAAGATTGTGTGTGTACTTTAACCCAACATTCTGGAACAATCAAATTAGAAAGAACCTATGAGCAAGAACATCAATGGGAACGTGGGCGGTGAGTTCTGCCAAGTACCGGAGGCACCTGTTCAGGGATTTGCCCATCTTTCACCTGGGTAGTGTATCGTACAACACAGGTGAGCAGTCAAATTTAAGAAAGTACAAAGAACCCACCTGTAGTTTTACAACATATTCCAATGTGGGGAACATTTTGGCCATCTTCCGCAACACATCCGGTGCAATCCGCGGAACACGATGGCTGTATTCACCCAACAGCCATAGGATGGAGGCCAGTGCCGAAGGCACAGTCATGGTGTCCGTGAGCTCGGCTATACGGATAATTATATCTTTGTGGTCGGCATTCTGTGTGTGAGCAAGAGAGGTGAAACACAGGAAATCGGTGGAACTGACTTCACGTGTGTCAGCTGGCACGCAATAAACCGAGCACCAGGAATGATGCATAGAGTGACTGCAAATTGATGAAGAGTCTAAAAGACTTTTGGACTACGAAACATCATGCAGTGGGATGATCGCAACCAATTCGTTGCCTGGGGATGCATGCGACTAAACCCGAGTTCAAACGTGCACCGAGACTCAAACAAATTGTGACTTATGAGAATTCGATAACTAGTCTACCAGTCTTCAACACAGGCAATGTTCGCAAACGGGGAGGAAACTCAGGCGGTGGTGAAGTGCAGCTCGTATTGTAAGAACATCTGATCAAGGCACATCAAACAGGGCATACTGTAGGTGTGTGTGCAAAGTCCTGCAGCTTTGTTATATATACTCTTCTCTCGACCCATACACCAACAATGAGGTGACGACAGCACGGTTGTGACTTGCGAGTTGAACACCGCACCATCCATCAAAGTGTAAATCGTACCTGTCGTTCGAACTTTGCTCATCCTTATGATGAACTTGGGAGCGGGGAGTGTAGGGTAGCTTAGACAGTGAAAAGTTAGAAAAAGAGGACGAAAAAACAAACTAAACAGAGACGTTGACCAAGTGATACGCAAAGTGACTCAAACAGACTGTAAAGGAGCCCCTTGCTTGCTACGCCCACAGGATACTGTGGGCGAGCGATATATTGACCGAGCAATAGAGCCGTCTTATCCCCCGAAGGGGGCGCCTGACAACGGAAAATACTAATGCCTACGCGCAAATGTTCCTCTGCTTTGGATCCTTTGGGGCATCCTTCATGAGGAAACGCTAAGAATCAGAACACTTACCTAGTCACTTTAATAAGTGTTAACTTGTTTCCACATAATAGATAAGGTAGTAGGCCAGATTGTTGCTGACTGTAGACGAGGACGCGGCAGAGGCAACTGCTCCTTGACAACAACCGGAGACGGATTAGCACTCAAATTCTAATATTACGCGTGTTTAAGTCTCTCCCATCCTGTTTCTCCGTGAATGCGGGCAATTACTCTCAGTACCTCCTTCCTCACAGCTACCCATCAGTCACCTGGGATAAACGTTCAAGTCTCAGGTTAACACTTTTTCATACGTTTGACCTTGGTCATAAACCATACGGTCAAACAGCAGAGTAACAAGAAGGTGTTCTGTCTTCTCTGTTCAAACCCGAAACCACAAGGAATCTGTTCACGAGAAGGAAATCTCACAAGCGGCTAGGGCTTTCCGGTTGAAAATCCACCACCCGAGGGGCAATTCAACACCGGATCATATGAATGTAGACCGCATAATTGAAAGATGAGTAGATCAGCCACTAGCGTTCGATGTGACACACAATGCTCCGCTGACAACCGTACGGTTGCGGATTCAAATCCCTCTAGAGAACGTGCAGCGCAGCACAGTACTTCCCTTCTCTTCAGCACATATTATCTTCACATACAGAATGAAATTTCAGTGGACATTGCCGAATTATCTGACTCGATAGTCTTGTGCGCCGTAACCAAGCTGATGCGATAATTTAACAACCCTGCTAATCGGTCAAGCCAACCCATCATTCTGAGTAGTGTGAACCGGGCAAACCTTGAACGTCCAAGATTTGATTTGAAGCATTTCACCAAAAAGGTGAAGCGCGTTTCCTATGGAAAGTGCGAAGAACACAAATCAGGCATGGCATCAATTCAAACAACAGTTGAGTTGTGTAGAGGTAAAAATTAACGCACGGAAATCACTACGCTACCCGCGCCTGAAATTTTATCAGGTCGTCAGTCGAATAATGATAATCCTAGTGAATAGATTTAACATGGATGACGTTCACTCAGAGTAGTATGTAATTTCTTATGGGACAAAGTTCAGACGTTCTTTTGAATCAACTGAAACACAAGCAACCTGTCCGAAATCTCCTCAGCGAATAAACGTTGTTCACGGCTCTTAAAGCCTAGAAATCCGCTCTGTTGCCAACCCATCAAGACCGAGTATCCCTCACTTTTTTCTTCGCAAGATTGAGCGTTCCACACCAGCAATTAGAGAGAAAATACAGCCAGTTCTGAGGAGAACAAACGACTAGTATGAAATGTTAGTTGACCTATTGCATACCGGGTTATTATCTACCGAATCAATACCAGAGCGTCTGCAGTGAAATCAAATCAACTTTCTTCCGAGTTGACAAAAAACGAATAGGCTACTAATGAAGAAATGGAGCTGGTGAGCGGTGAAACACAAAAGGGCATTCGATGCACCAGGAAGAGAAAATACACAATGATATGTCGGTTTCCCCATAACCAAGATGTGATACAAACCGGAAGGTACACCGGAGAGGCAAAGATGGGAAAGAAACAAGCAACTAATTGTCAGAAACTACCAAATTAGATAGGGGAGCGCAAAACGTTCCACATGCAACCATTTACCAAAGCATTACTTTCGGCTGACTTCTTTGGGTTTAGCTTGAACAAAACAGAAAATTGTCAGTGGAAGAATCGAAACAAAAGCTTCCAGGTCGAACCAGAAACCTTTGTTATCTGCAATGGACTTTCACTGTGGTACATTCATACTTAAATCTGTCACGCAAACGCAACATCCGATCATTCCGTCTGCCCCATTGTTCAGACGGGTCGATATTCGGTTCGGAACCAGGCGTCCTATCAAATCGAGCTATCACCGTGAGGAGGGTGAAAGGCTACCTAGGCCCAGTGGATCATGTGGATGAGATTATGACTTGGACGACTCAGGTTCAATTCCATTTGGGCACGTGCGAACTTGAAGTAGGGCTCGTACTGACATTCTGTATGCACTACACCTCAGGAAAGACGAGATACATTTTCCAACTGTTAGTTAAAATCCTGCACCCGTATCACCTTAACGATCACAGGCAGGGGCGAGATGGCTCAGTGTTTAGAGCGCGAATTTACGAACCGGAAGATCCGTGGTTCGAACACCATCTCAGCATTTCGACTCCTCCTGTCTGGGATTGGGTTACCTGGCATTATCCCAGCCCTCGTGCTTCCTCCGGGTGGCATGGCAGCCAGGCACCGAAAGGGTGTTACAGCTGAACAACAAAATAAAAGGAGATGGAACAGCCAGCGAGCCAAACTTGCATGTGATTGGTCAAAAGATGGGCGACTAGCTGATTCAGTATCAAGGAGGGCTCCGATTGGCCGGAAATAGTGACGCACCACTATGCTCCCTAACAGCGCACTGATGATGTCACCTCGATTGGTGATGAAACGTTTGCAACCAAATTGCCCAGCTAAGCGAACAAACCAACCACCATCTACGTTACCTGAGCTACCAACATTTTCCTCTATAGAAAACATAGTAGGCGAGCAGACCCTGAGACCGAAGTCTAAAGAGACCTACGAGGCCTTCCACAATGTCAGAAAAAGTTGTGATTGGGCTTGTTAACTGAGCTGGGGAGATTGACCAATCTGTGCAAACAAGGATCCAAGCAACTAGACACATCCACGTTACGAGTTCACGATGACAGGTCTCAGTCACGGACATGCAACATGAACGAAAATGTAATGACTTTGCGTCAAATGAACTCTTCTTGCACAGAATACCCAATCAAAATAGTTTGTGGCCGCTCTACAGCAAACAAAGGCTGATAAAATTTCTTCGTCTGAAGGCAACATCAGGCCAGAAAGGAACAGAAAGGAACCACGTATACCAGCGTGATAAAGAACAGCATTTTAAGGAAGCGAACCTGTTCGTGGTCAGGGCACGCAGGGCACGCGACAAGCAAAAAAACAAGCCGATCAAAAAACACCTACCTGAATTTGGAGCAGCTTTCGCAGAATCACCACACACTCCGCCACAACTTTCTCTGAAGAACAAGATAGTTTGAGGTCATGGAGAGAAGAAAGCGACCGGGGTTTGGGTCGAATACGCATATGTTTGTGTCAATCGGTCTAGTGTACCCGGAAAAAGATGGAGTTGTGTATATATATCAGTGGTAATAAAGCTAATGTGATGAAAGTACGGTACAAGTAATAAAAGCTGTTCGGTTTATTCAACTTTTTGGTTCGCACAACAGGAAGGCCCAGTGGTTCACCAGGTGGATCAAAAAAGAACATTCCCAGAGAAACCACAACAAAGTAGGATGGTTGCAATCCTCAGCAAATAGACGAGGGTGGAAACCAGGATGGAGACAACGGATGCTTTGCAGTGGTTACGGCTCGAATTTACTGATCGGTAGGCTAGTGATTCAAACCCAATCTCTGCCTCTCGACTCCCCCAGTCTAGGCTTGGGCAACCTGGCATTATCCCATCCCTCGTGCTTCCTTCGGGTGGCATGGCAGCCAGGCACCGAAAGGGTGTTACAGCTGAACAACAAAATAAAAGGAGATGGAACAGCCAGCGAGCCAAACTTGCATGTGATTAGTCAAAAGATGGGCGACTAGCTGATTCAGTATCAAGGAGGGCTCCGATTGGCCGGAAATAGTGACGCACCACTATGCTCCCTAACAGCATGCTGCTGATGTTACCTCGATTGGTGATGAAACGTTTGCAATCAAATTGCCCAGCTCAGCGAACAAACCAACCACCATCTACGCTACCTGAGCTACCAACATTTTCCTCTACAGAAAACATAGTAGGCGAGCAGACCCTGAGACCGAAGATCTAAAGAGACCTACGAGGCCTTCCACAATGTCAGAAAAAGTTGTGATTGGGCTTGTTAACTGAGCTGGGGAGATTGACCAATCTGTGCAAACAAGGATCCAAGCAACTAGACACATCCACGTTACGAGTTCACGATGACAGGTCTCAGTCACGGACATGCAACATGAACGAAAATGTAATGACTTTGCGTCAAATGAACTCTTCTTGCACAGAATACCCAATCAAAATACTTTGTGGCCGCTCTACAGCAAACAAGGGCTGATAAAATTTCTTCGTCTGAAGGCAACATCAGGCCAGAAAGGAACAGAAAGGAACCACGTATACCAGCGTGATAAAGAACAGCATTTTAAGGAAGCGAACCTGTTCGTGGTCAGGGCACGCAGGGCACGCGACAAGCGAAAAAACAAGCCGATCAAAAAACACCTACCTGAATTTGGAGCAGCTTTCGCAGAATGACCACACACTCCGCCACAACTTTCTCTGAAGAACAAGATAGTTTGAGGTCATGGAGAGAGGAAAGCGACCGGTGTTTGGGTCGAATACGCATATGTTTGTGTCAATCGGTCTAGTGTACCCGGAAAAAGATGGAGTTGTGTATATGTATCAGTGGTAGTAAAACTAATGTGATGAAAGTACGGTACAAGTAATAAAAGCTGTTCGGTTTATTCAAATTTTTGGTTCGCACAACAGGAAGGCCCAGTTGTTCACCAGGTGGATCAAAAACGAACATTCCCAGAGAAACCACAACAAAGTAGGATGGTTGCAATCCTCAGCAAATAGACGAGGGTGGAAACCAGGATGGAGACAACGGATGCTTTGCAGTGGTTACGGCGCGAATTTACTGATCGGTAGGCTAGTGATTCAAACCCAATCTCTGCCTCTCGACTCCCCCAGTCTAGGCTTGGGCAACCTGGCAGTATCCCATCCCTCGTGCTTCCTTCTGGTGGCATGGCAGCTAGGCACCGAAAGGGTGCTACAGCTGAGTGTTTTTTATATCAAACGCATTTTGTGGAAATATGGAACATATAGCATGTATGACCAGCCACACTCACGAGATAAGCTGATTTACGATGAGTTATGCAGCAAGTACAAGAAAGCGCAAACACTCGCTAGAGAGCAGTTCCTTGCGGGAAGGAGCGCCACTGATGCTGAGACCTTTTGATGCTGGCATATGAATGTGATTCAATTTTAGTCATCCCAGACAAGGTAGGTTCACCAAAATTGTGGTTTTAGCCATGACAAAAGGGCAAATGAAATGATTCTGGCTTTCATTGAGGCTCGATGGAATGGTCGAATGATTGTCCAACGGCATAACAGACCAGAAGGATCACGGACAGCCATAGAATAGGCTGTACGACAGTGAAAAATACCCAGAAGAGTAAGCGATCCTTGGAACAATAGATTGAATGCAAAGTAACTAGCTTCAAATATCTTTTAAATAAAAGAACGTTTGCGACAGGAGTTTATCACAGGTCGAACGATTGGTCTGCATTCAGTCCCCTTTTTGGTCGAAATCGAGCTCCAAAAACAAGTACAGTCATCCATGTACTTCAGTTCGCGGTTATTAGGCTGATGTTGAAAGTGATAAAAATGATGGGCTCGGCAACGATGAGTGAAGTCCTGGGGAAATTCGACGTATGCGACTGAGAACGTGTAAGAACGGCATTGCCGGCTTACGATATCGTCACTTTGAAATGTTAGGCGGACACGGTCAAACATGATTGGCGCTGATCAGTGATCGTCAGTGCACAGAGAGACTCTTCGCAACAGACCTAAAGTGCGGTTGGCCACGAACTCAACGACTATTTGTATGCCCGCAGTCTCACTCCCAGAGCAATTGAGCCCTGTGATTCTTTGTTCCAAGTTAGTGCATGCGTAGCAGTTTTATACCAGGACGAGCAAGTCGCGCTAACGTGGGAAACATCTCCAGTATGGAGTGTCTTACTTCTTGTAATTCAAATAATTTTTGGACTACGCGATTATGCTTCCTGCTTGAAAGCAAGCTCCCTTTGGTGCTACTGCTTTGGAGGCCAGAACATTACTGCGTTAAAAATACGCTCTGAGCTGAAATCCAGTCAGTCATTCAGCCAACAAACGATGCACCGAAGTGCAGTGGTTT
>SJOL01006822.1:99769-148348 GCA_004794785.1 Opisthorchis felineus | reverse complement strand
CAAAGCTGACCTGAAATTCATGTAAGATAGTAGAACTGGTGGCTTCAGTGACCAAGGTGGTAAGGATTTCCAGCTTGATCAGTTTCACTTGTAGTGGGTCATCGGCATACACGTAGAATGAGCGCTGAAAGGGTTCGAATAATCCCCGATGAAGCGTGCTCAAAGTGGCGATGTTGCAGAGAACAACGTACTGAACTTCCCTGGAAGAATGAGGCAGAGAAGGAGACGTTCTATGAAGGAGGATTCATTAATAGTTCGTCAGCGACAAGCTAATGAAAGGCCAACTAGGGCCTATTTATTGAAAAGGCTATGACAAAAGCATTCGAGTGATCCGAACCGAAAACATTGCAAAGAATCGAACAACCTACAAAATAGCTTGTAGATAGTTGTCGAAACATCTACAGGGTGCACGGCAGGTAGGTCCAACCCGGAATCCCATCTTATGTGTAAATACCGCATGGTAAGCCAGCCAATATTTGAATAAACAATAAAGATAATCGTTCAGCTGCAACACCCTTTCGGTGCCTATCTGCCATGTCACCCAAAGGAAGCACGAGGGCTGGGATGCTGCCAGGTTGCCCAAGCCTAGACAGGGGAAATCGAGGGGCGGTCAGGTTCGAACCACGGACCTTCCGGTAAGTAAATTCGCGCTCTAACCACTGAGCCGTCTGGCCAGCCTATAAAAGTAAGGTGGGTGATCGCGAGTGTCGTCACTGTGTGAGAGAGTACGTGAAAAGCAGAGAGCGCAATTGATTGATTGGATAAAGTAGCAATAGGTTGGCTGGACCAGCCGGCTGTCTTTGTTGCTGATTTCATCCGGACGGCAGTAGCTGTACATGCCAAGAAAGATGCAGAGGCAGTCTGTTTTCTGAAGGTACATGAGAAAAATAATCACAGAGCACCGAACACGAAAAGTACCGATATATGGCGATTATTTTACAAGACATTCTACGCTGCCTGTGCGGAAGATGACGAGACGTTATTCCTGAAATCTCTAGGCGATTGAATTTCGAGTATTTGAAGATAGAGAGGGTTAGTAGCACATTACCGTGTTGAGTGACGTGAAAGGACAAGAAACATAGGATTGAATTAGACGCTTTTTAAAGCAGATTTCCAAACGAAAGAAGAGTCAAATACTTGTTATGACATGGCACATTGGATCGAAAGTGACGCAACCACCAGTCTGTCAACTTTAAGTACGAGATGAATAAATGAAGTCTAGAATGTGAAAACACGAGCATTTTCAAAAGTAAGAAATTCAATCGGGACTGTTGCAAAGACAGAGTTGAAACAAATATGGGTCTTGCCGGCCTGGTTGTGCACGACCTTAAATGTGGTTCCTTAATAGTAGGACAAAGTAACTCTGTTAACTTGCAATCATCAGGTTTTAGTTATCCCCTCGTTGTGGCCGCAAGACATACATGGAGTCTCTTCAGAGAACAATATCTGGGATGATGCCACTGTGCTTGGTATCACATTCCATCCAAAATCCAATTGCAGGTGAGCAACCCTCACTTGTTTCCTAAAACAAACGTGAATGTTAGAGGTGCTGAGTGTGTCACTGTCGGTTTCAGGTGTTATTTATCAGTGCAAAGAGTGAACTGTATATGACTTTAGTGGAAATTTGTGCCCAAACTACTAAACTTAGTAAACCATGAGAAAATATTCATGGTGTTTCGGACCAACTTCAAAATGTAGACGCCAGAGCTGAGGCCTGAAGAAGAAGAACACGGTGTGTAGGACGGACGAAATGGGTAATATGCGGACTTACCGACTCCCTCTCAGACAACGAATCAAAGCTTTGGCAACACCAGGAAAGTGCTGCTTGGCCTCCAGAGCAAACAGCAGTTGGGCTACGGCGACGACAACCTACGAAAAAAAGCAGAGTCTAGATAACAGGATGCAGAAACTCACTCAAAGTTAGCCATCGTGGATCAGCTGGTAAAATATCATTATGCAAACTTATACCTATACATCTGTCTAAATCTATCTACCTACCACGATCACGTGGCTGTGCATGGCACCCACCAGTGTTAGCCTGCTCGTCATTCAAAATACAGACGCTATTGTGGATTATATAAGACTACCGTTTATATTCGGAAGTTACCACGAATGATCTCCACTGATTATATTATCATTAGTTACATACTGGGCGAGATGGCTCAGTGGTTGGAGCGCGAATTTGCTGACCAAAGGTCCGTGGTTCGAACCCGACCTCTATCTCTCGACTTTCCCTGTCTAGGCTTTGGCAACCTGGCAGTATCCCAGCCCTCATGCTTCCTTTGGGTGGCATGGCAGTTAGGCACAGAAGGCGTGTTACAGTTGAACGATTTCAGTTACACAATCTGGCAACAACGTCATGCCAATCGGACAGGTGAAACTGAGGAGACTTACCGCAGTGGTTCGACTTTGTAACAAAAATCGACACGAATTGACAAGCAAAGCGTAGTCAGCTTGCAGAATGGGGATGGCATCTTCCATGGAATAAGGCTGAAGGTCCTTGGTGTCAGCACTAGTTCCTTTGGTCGACAATGTCTCTCCATCTGTTGCAACATCAGTACACGATTCAAGCTCAATCAAGTCCGATGTATTGATTGGTTCAATCTGACCGTCAACAGTAGAGCTCACCTGAAAGGTGAAAATCCAGACGAATTACACAATTCACGTGGAGACTTCGAGAATGAACCAGAAAACGTCATAATCGGTGAAGCTTACTTGTACTGGTGGGAGTTTCGCGGGATTCAGAAACTGTGTCCGGGCATAACGCGTGAGGACATTCAAGATTATCACCTGACCCCATTCGTCCACATCCATTAGCAGAGAGCATATTTTTCGATAGTGTCTAAATAAAAGAAGAGGGTAGAAGGGAAGGAGATAAAAAATCATGGTGCTGCGCCCATTTCTCATCACAAATCTAATGGGAATATTTATTTGTTACCATTTCACACCGGGTGGAATGTGAGCATGTAATGAAAAGGCACCAAAATGCTCGTAGCAGAAGAATCCTTTCCAAGAGAGGCCGTTCCCCAGGAAAGTCTGAAATAAACACTTTCCACGGGATTCCCTATTTTCGGTGGGGTCACACTCTGCCTCTATAGAGTTCATGATTTTATTTGCCCAATAGTCAGATAATGTATACAGAAGACATCACATAGTTAAGGACCACAGGGGCATTCTGAACGAAATGTGTTATGGGATGTTGACGGTCTTTGAAATGATACAAACCTAGCTGACCCTAATGAACTACCGATCGAAACTCAAAGCAATGGATATTGTATTACTACTCGCACTGTGAAGGAGAAAATCAGTACTAAGGGCTACTTGTCTGATACCTCCATGCAGGAGTTACTAATCACAATATCTATTCGATTCTTACGGATACTCATCAGCGAAAAATCGACTACTGATGGAGCCAGGATACAGGTAACTGATCTTTCATGTCAAAGTGTGTCGTTCTGCCAACAAAACCGACCTGGAGAGTTGTTCCTACAGAGCTGAAGAAAGCTCGCTTACGAGGTAGCGTACCGAAAAAGCAACATCCGAATTGAAAAAGCCGAACACGGACGCTGAGAATGGGGCGACGCTCATGCAGGTGAATGACTTCTAGGACGATGGTCCAAGATATACAGGCCTCTCGCATTAGTGGGTATCCATTTCAGATTGCGGCTTCGTTTGTAGTGAGGGTGATTTTATGATTAGTGGGCATTCTTAAAAAGGTGTTTTCAAAATCGAAGCACACAAACAAGAGAGCACAGACAACGAATAAAATAGACAACATTGATTAGACCAGAATATTTGCATCGAAAAACAAGGAAAAATTTCCATAAAATTCGGTATCAGTTGCACTACTAACCCGGTCGGACATTTTACTGGACCTGCAAGATAGCCTAAGAAGCGCCTTTGCTCGTGATTTCCGCTCTTTCGGCGTTGATAAATGAGCATCAGACTAAATGGGAGAGACACCTATGTAGAAATCTAACTCCACAATATCGAAATGTAGTTGGAAAATTTTGTCCCAAAATCTTCTTGGATCTACCCAAGAAAGACCGGTAGCCCAACTTCGGGGTTTAGAGTGGTCTACCACATTAGGCTCTCACGAGCTGGGCAGTGGTACTTCAATGAATGACAGCCGTATTTTACAACTGCGCCTTGAACTGATTTACCGTCCACCATTTAGCATTCAATTCTCCCGTGGGTGTGCCTAAATATGTTTGACTCAGCCAAACCTGATCTCGCTCGCGGCGTGTTTACATGTGAGGGTGGAACGCATCAGCGTTTTCCAAGGGTTGATTTAAAGGTTGTCTGCAAATTTTTACTAAGAACTCTGGTGACTTGACGACTTGCAGGGACGTACGAATGCACATTGTAAAACAGTGCACGAAGTTCAGGTCTTTGATGAGAGCTTGACGCCTTGGCATTCAAAACTCGCACCCCAAGGGTCCAGCTAGGGTGAATCGGCCTGTATACCAAAACGTCTTTCGACTCGCTGATTGTCACTGAGTTGACAAGTATAGTGATGAGCTTGCCAACTGCGACCAGAGAGAAAATGTGCTGTCCTGAAAAAAACACCTCTCGTAGTCTTAGAGACCTCTGCCTGTCGCCCAAGCTTGCTTTGCAGGTGAGATGGTTAGAACAACGAGGTAGACGATTTCGAAAGGGTTTATAGAAGCACCCGAGGACCCCAGCGAGACGAAACGAGATAATGGAAACGCAGAAACGTGCGAAGGTGAAGATCGGACGATCCGAAAAATGAACAGGACGGCCAGTACCAGAAAGCTTGCCACCAGCGCGCAATGGCCCAAGAACGGTATGTGCTACGGAACGCAGCTAGTCGAGCAACGACTTTCTACACATGAGTAGATATCCAGCAATCCATCCGATTGCAACTGAGTCGACTGATCGGGCCGGGCACATTTATCCACTCGTCAGCTTCGCGTTTACTAAGTTGCTGAATGAGTCCCGATGGTGATACTAACCACGGGCAGGCGGCGAATGAGTCGCAAAAGCGTGGTGAAGGACTAAATAACCTGGCATGGATTGCAAAGTAGGATGATAACAAAATATTTCCCCAACTGGTATTGTCATGAAAAAGCAAATCGCCCAGCTCTGACACATTGTAAGTGCACGGTTGCGACCTGAACGGAAGAACCCACAAGGACCAAGCTGTTGTCAGGTTGCCCTAGAAAGGAACAACCAGAAAGCCAAGGAGTTGATTCAAACCAGAATTCTTCGTCAAAATCGCACATCCCGGCAGTGTGATGAAACTCTGTTAGCTCGGGTGAGTTTACTGGTTGTTGATTAAGTGGCTGCTGATCTGTCTTCCCAGCTTGATAATTAGCTAACAAACGTTTGGTAACAAATCTAGGAGACACAGTCAATGCGAGTGCATCAACCAACCGCGCACTGAAGTTGTCTACTCGACTGGTGACAAAACATTCCCACGCTGATTGCCAAGCTCAGCGGACCGACAAGTAGTGAAAGTCATGTTCACCAAAAACGTTTTAGGTTAGCGCACATAGCTCGGTTGGAGTTGTCCATTGCACCTTATTGCAGAGATAGTAAGCTGCTACGTGGCATGCGCATTCCAGTTAGCCTACCATGAAACAGGACATCACAGTGAGCTATTCTGCACAGCCTTGTTAGTAAGATGTTCACAGCTCCCCAAGATTTGTTCACACTCTTACCGGAGGTAGATGGCTGCATCTCATTGCCAAAGCAGTGACCGGAAAATTCACACAAGTGCAACGAGCAGACTGACGTAGCGAAAGGGCTCGTGTATCAAGAGTGAGAGGGGGGTAGCACAACGCAAATCAGCGTCCAAGGCATTCCCACTACCAGTCGCCATATACTAGCTGATTGTGCGCATGACCGAATGGATTATCTCGGGCCCTTTCGTCCTCTATGGTTCCACCGACAATACAGATTGTGAAAAATCCGATTGCATGAGTGAAGTAACGCGGTGCATCACCGATTTGGCTAGTCTTGCTGAGGTTAAACAGGATGAGTAGGTGAATAGTGAAGAAGACGGATTTATCTTTAAAGTGTGCAATTCTAACAGGATGAAAAAGACTTCGGCCGCATATAAACTTGTGATAGACATCTATCAAGAAATAGCACCTACTAGGGACTAGCTTTAATAAAATATCAGAAAACACGCGAGACGATGCAGGCAATGTAGAATGAGAGGAATGCTACGGAATGCGAAAAGTGAGAAACTGGAGAGTATGAAAATCAGCAAACGGTGATCAACAACCACTGCAAGCGGACAAACAAGTTTTCGGAATCGAACTGGAGAAGCAAAAAAGCTGTCAGGTGTGACAGACCATCAACCCTGAAGAGTATCCTATCAACACAAAAATCATACACCAATCAAAAATCCTGATTTTATATGGGGGCGTCATTTGAGCACGCGATGTCCGCCGGGACTGCGATAGACACCACGCGACACTTACGGGTGTATGAGGTCCAATCGATCAGGACAAAGTTCTTCAAAGACCCGAATAGCACTGCCAATCACCAGCGTAGTCTTGTCGGCCAACAGACGCTCAAGTAACTCGATCAAACGATCCTTCTCTTCGGGATCAAGGCTGAAAAGGAATAGGAGACAGAGTTTAATTGTAGCAATAATAATAAAAAGAAAGCACTAGGTTTCGGTTTGTACAGTGCATGTGAGACAGCAGTCAGTAAGAGAAAATATGCACGATGAAATGGAATGGTACATGAAATTAACAAACCCACCTGTACACCTTCAGAATCGCATGAGCAGCCACTTTTCGGACAAAAGGCGAGAGGTCTTTACAAGCGTCTTGTATAGCCAGCATCATGATAGGGAGCAACATCGGGATGCGTATGGACGATAGGACGCGAAGAGCAGAGGCACGAATCAAAGGATTGGGATCCTGAAAAGTGGAGGGGTCAGGACAGGAAATAAACCTTCAGTTTTCAAAGCCTGCATGCTTTCCCAAACAATTTATAGCAAGCGAGCGGAACGTGTGTAGCGCTAACACAGAGTTCACGTGAATTTTGTACCACATTAGGATTTCTACACAAAAGCTGACGGGCTAAATGTGCCCTGATAAACTACTGGGATGCGGGGCGGTGAAGGAATGAAAAGGAAAATGGAGCAGCCCCACGGAAAAGAACACCGTAACGAGGATCGGCCCAAAGGGTATTAATTTGAGTTAATCTCCTTTGATGGGAACAACACTCACCGACCACACAACCAGATGTTACTAAACACGCCGCAATTCTTGACAGTAAAACAACAGTTCAATGAAACTAGTTCAGCTGTAACACCCTTTCCGTGCCTAGCTGCCATGCCACCCGAATGAAGCACGAGGGCCGAGATACTGCCAGGTTGCCCAAGCCTAGACAAGGGAAGTCGAGAGGCAGAGGCCGGGTTCGAACCACGGACCTTCCGGTCAGTAAATTCGCGCTGTAATCACTGAAGGCTCACTGACCAGCCTCTGGTCGGGATCACTGTTGCCGACTACGGTGATTATTGGAGCAAAGGATAAGAGTCCAACAATGTACGCGGAATGAGTGTAAATAGTTTTCTTCATCAAACACATCACTCATAAGGTTGCTGAAAACTCTTCGACAGTCCACCGTCTGTTTCACCCCTCTTAAGGCTCATCAAGAAGACCACCATTAGCGTAAACGAGAGATTTATTTCGTCATTTGAGTGTAAATCTTTCAATGAAAAACCGTTGGTAAGTCCGAAAAACTCTGCGTTTCCGTGTTTCCATCATATAACGTATTTGTCATACTGCAGTAGCACTACTGCAATAGCAACCCACACAGTCCAGCCAGCAGACAGGCTCAGAAACACACAGGGTCACAAGGAACAACATGAAGCGCCCACGCCAAGGGGGGGGGACCAACATCATAATGATACACGTTCGCCAAGGGTGGTCCGTATAAAGGACATCATAAACGAGAGATTCAGGTGGGTTCCGGGTGAGTCTCCTGTCAAAACCAAATTGGTATTCAAATGAGTGAAAAATACGAATTTCGTGCAATTTGGGTTCAATTAGAACATAAGGTTGACGGGACTGCGCCTTTCTGATGAGCCTCTAGAAGGGCGGAACCAATCGTGGTCTGTCGAAGTGCTTTCAGCAACCTTATGAGCAGTGTATTACGTCTATACGAGGAAACAGAGTATCTGGAAACGAAAAACCTGTAGATTTACGACGGCTGACACTTGCAGGCTGGTGCTCAGTCTTCACCATGGAATAGTGGTGCCCTAGGAACTTGTCACAATATTCCAGAAATCCACCAGAGTGGGTTCCTCAAGGCATCTCAATCCACTGGTTGCGAGTTAAGTCAAGTCAAGTCAAATAATCACTGCTACCATCATATCGTAATGAGACGCCACCGGTAAGATTGTCCCAGCATCCTTTGCGAAACATCATCATCGACAGCACAACATCAATGCTCAACACTGGTGCTTCACTGCCGCATGCTTTTGCGAAACTCACCCAACGCAAGCGCAGTATATACTGGCAGGCTAAGTTCATTCAGGTAGCCTGCCTCGCCATTGGGATCGGCTGTGTGCCATGTCCTGTACGGTTCTTAGAAACCTGCGAGAAGCAAGCGCACTCTGGCATGAGGGCGCGAAGGTCCTACAGCGCTCAGTTTGACCGTAGACTATTTCGTTTCGTACTGACACATCAAAGTTCGTTTCAAAATAACTTTGGCAAACGAGGATTCCGTGTTTAAAATCAGAATTTCTTTTGGAGGCGTGCACAGTACAACCATCGTAACCTGAGCGACCAGGGAGCTTATATCCAACCGGAAAACACAAGTGACATCAGCAGTGACTCGTAATCTTGATGTGCGAGGTTTTCAAAACACAATGGCACAAACTGAATTCGTCCAAATGCACTGTTTGTGTAGTGAGGGAGATAAGTTACAGCACAAACAAAAATCCCGAACGGCAAGCGCTGTGGCACTTACAGTTATATAAACCCGGACTACTGCAGCCACATTGAGGAACGCAAAAGAACTCTTTATCTCAAGAAGTAACAATGAGTTAGACGCCGACTGAGTGTTGCTGGAGATTGTGAAACAAAATAATATCTTCAAAAGAGATCCCTTCGAAGAGACGTCACTGTCCCGATGAGTTCATGGCGATGTTCCATTCAGTCACATGACGTCGCGATATCCCCGGCTGAAAAAAATACAGATATCCACTTTCCGGGTGGTGGTTCTCACTGGGAGAAGTTCCTGTCTAAGATGGAAGGTGTTAAAGTAAAACACGTATTCTTCGTAATCTCGTTGTGGCCCTCTTGAGAGGGTATTTGGTCACCCTTTTGGGTTGGTGGCACATTGAGTTACGGTTGACGGGAACACTTGTTTCTAAACTCCGGAGAACTGACCTGCCCTGAGAGATTACTACAATATCCTTCCCAATTTTTCAACTTGAGAACATCAAAACCAAACGTGCCACACAAATGTATAATGATTGGTCAGCTCCTGTTTCCCGAGACGTTCTTGTTCCCAAATGAAATTTCATACAACCTAGTCAGGGATGAGCACGGCGGTCACCACCCAATTTGAATAGTGCTAGCGTAAGTTCATCTAGTCCAGCAGACCGGTCTTCTTTGGTGACAGGGGCATAATAAAACTTTAGGAGTTGACTTCCAAGAAGACATAGGCCAGTTTCCATTGCTCGGTTGATCCACGATGGTAGCAGTGTCTAATACCTGTGTGGCATTCTTTGGAGGTCGCGGGAAAAGCAGCATTTTGTTAATCGACTTTCTGCCAACTAACTCCATTACGTCACGTGTTCGACACTCCGAGATAGCGCTTTCAAGACAACGCAGCAACTTACTGCGCTATTTCAGTACGAGGATATAGATTATGCCGGTCACCATAGGCATAGGTTACAATGTAGTTTAGCTGCAGCAAGTGGTGGTGGAGTGGTGAACGCGAAAGAAAAGGAAAAGCTTTTTTCGAGACCTGAATAACCTCGAGGACAAACTTGACTGAAATACGGTCAGTAGGATGTGTAATCAGTGCCGAAATATAAGAAAATCCGGAGTACCCGTTTTGCAACTTGTCATTCCAAACTTATACGAAAAGCAATTCCGAACAGAGCATACAAACATAGGGTCAGTGCCTGGGTTCAAATTGGTACACGATGGTTGAGAAGGCTCGATGTAGAAGGCAAAGAATGTCAAATACCGATGTAAAAAGTAGAAACCGAGTTCCATGGCATCGTTTATAGTTTCATAGGGACGGTGGACGGTTAAAAGAAAATAAGAAAACCGATATGGAGGAACCTGAAGAAAATGCCACATGTACGACTGACCTTAAGCGACCGCTGGAATGTGGAAACCGAAAGAAGAGCCACATCTTGCTGCTCCTCCGCATATCGAGTGAGGTAAGCAAACACAAGTTTCCTAATCTAGAACACAAGCAAGAAAGTTAAGAAAGCATATTTCGACTGCGTACCTCCGGATTCTTGGATACCACATTCTTAACGACGGAAGGGAAAAGTTCCGAACAATCCCGTCCCCTGGCGACCATCTGTGCGGAATGCGGTATATGAGGCGTGAAGACACATAAACTCACTCCAATGATACGACGCATCGCGTCCAGCTTTAAGGCGTCCTTGTTACACTCTAACATATTCTTCAGGTCATCGAACCTGAAAACAATTCAGAACAGAAATGCGATGGTAACGAGACGGGGTGGGGGGTGAGTTAGGAAAAAGTAACGGCTCAGTTGTAAGACCCTTCTAGTACATAGACACCATGCCAGCGGAAAGAAGCATGAGGGCTGAGATACTATCAAGTTGCCCAAGCCTAGAGAGTAACAGTCGATGTGCTGAGGTTAGGTTCGAATAACTAAACTTCAAGGTCAGCAAGTTGGCGCCTTAACCACCCACCCAACTGCGCACTGATGATGTCTCCTCGTATGGTGACGGAACGTTTGCAAGTCAACTGCCAAGCTCGGCGAACAGATCAACAGCCACCTGATCAACAACCAACAACCACTGAGCTATCTCGAGCTCGGTGGGAGGAGGGGTGAAGAATGGTGAATAACAGGCCTGGTTGCGGTTTAAACGATATTTCTGAGTTCATAACTTGGCTTCAACGTAACTAATCGCATGGGTACAAACATATAACAGACAAGAACAATGGGAGTCGAAAGCCAAACTCCACTATCCAAAAATAGACCATTGTAAACAGCTGGTCTACAAGAGTAGTCTGTTGCAAAGTTGGAAGGGTGTATCTCACACTATGCGACCGTTTAAAGAGACGTGAGACTGATTTGACCCATATTCAGGGGTTCCAGCTATCGTAGGTACAGCGAAGAAACACACATGTGTAGCCCAAATAGTAGCGAGCATTCAAGCGATGGTACCACGAATCACTTCATTTCTACATTTCAGTGAGGACATTTACCAAAAAACGAGAGGCAATGCACAGATGAATCACTTCTCAGGAGCCACTGCTAAAAGTTTGTAAGTAGCACGTACGAGATCTCTGCATTGAGCCAAGTGCACCAAGGTTGGAAAGCATAGAATCACAAAATCTGCTTTATTCTATGGGGGAATCATCGTTGGTTGTCATCACGAAAGTTTTGGGAAGAAAGCCCACATATATGATTTGGTTAGAGCATTTCAACTCTACACTAGATGCACGTACTATTCACCCCCATTGACAAATAGTATAACCCAGCTCACTGAGCCGGACAAAGATTATGGGTTCCGAACGAAACTTAGATCTTACGAGGAGCACACGACTCACAGTGATTAAAGGTTCAGGTGACTTGTATTCAATCGAAAATTCGAAGTAACACAACTGGGTCCCATACACCGTTGAACCTCAGATTCGGATCGATAAAAATGTGATGTGATCAAGGACGTCGGTGGTCAGTACAAACTCCTCTTAAGATTGTTGCACGAATAGACACAAAATAGCGAATCCAAGATGCCAAACCAGAGCATTACAATCCGGGGGAAACCTTGAAGCGATTGAAGCACAAAGAGCCGGTGGGTGATGTATAACAAGGTAGACGCACAAAATGTCAAACAATGGGCAGCTAGTTACCACAGTTGGTCGAATGGCACAAGTCACTTACTTGTGAAAGTCCGCAGAGAACACCAGGCCTGAACCCAGTTCCGTACCATACTCAACGTCTGACGAACGTCCTGTGCTGGACTTGTCAGCAAAAATTTGAGAGAAGGCAGCAGTCTGAAATCCATCGTCCATCACCTACGAACAGAAAAGGTACATTGGTAATGGCAACTACCTGAAATGGATGTCGAAACCCCGTATCACAAGTGTGGGTAGCCGGGACCATTTAGAGGCTATCGGGCTTTTGTATTCCTGCCTTGTAGGTAGAAATAATTATCACTCAGCCGCGGTGACCGTTCGGTGCACAGTTAACGAAAGGACTAAGGTAATGTTATTTTGACCCGGCCTTAAAAGAAGCGAGTGGAAATCCAGGGCTGAGTTCAAACCATGAAGCCCCCAATCAGCTGCTCATGTATTGACGAATGAGTGGCCTGGGGCGGGGACAGACATAGCAGTGGACTTTAACCTGAACTTGAGGATGGTTAGGTACATTATGCAGTACGAGGGAGGCGGCCCGAGTGGTTAGAGCGCGAATTTGCTGACCTTGGTCCGTGGTTCGAACCCGACTTCCCCTGTCTAGGCTTAGGCGACCTGGCAGTATCCCAGCTATCGTGCTTCCTTCGGGTGGCACATTATGCAGTCGGTTTCCATAAAATGCAATGACCAGCCTCAGTTCTTGTTCGTCAATTGTCGCAAGTCATCTCCGTTATTACCAACTTACATGTACAGCAAACTTCGTCTTGGTCAGTGGGACGCCACAAAACTGCCATCAACTAAATCAACAAGGCAAGGTTCTCGATAAATTCGACTAAATTTAATACGGTTAACCATATCCTTCAATTTCATTCGAACTGAGATCATCAAATGAACACCAGCTGTGGTAACCCTTGGAATTCGTCTCAGAAAACAGTCTTCGTGAAAGATTGTGGCCACAAATTGGTCTTGTTAATAGAGGATCCTCAGACAGTTCAGTCTATATTGAATATGCCGTCGAAAGAAGCAAGTGCTTTCTGTTTATTCCTCTTACCATTCAAGTGAGAATTGATTGAAATCTGTCTAGCTTCGCACCCATTTCCATTGACCATCGCTGGCGTAGTCGCTTTCATATCCATCTGCCAGGTCAAAGGTTGCTCACTTTGAAAAGTTTGTGGGAAACAGTATTCTATTCGGCATGCGTAATGGATGACAAAACTACCACAACTTTCAGTCCTGAATTCCCTGCTACGCAATATTCGCTTTCACACTGTCCCGTTATGGACTCGCTAGTATAGGCCTAAATTAACCACAGTTTTGAGACAACAGTTATGGAACACCTGAAAATATCTGTTCCGCAGAGGCTACGTTTCACAAACAACAAAACAACCCATGCTGTCGCCTGATACACACGCCCCTTGTCGCTGTAGGTGTCTCAAATTAACAGACGTGATCCAAGCCTTAGGGATTCGTGCATTGATCTCATCTGTCACAATACGATAGGAGCCTGTACAATTCCCAAGATACGCAAAACGATCTACAACATCGAGTAACTTTCCTTGAAGTGTAAGTGGCTTTTTCAGTGACTGCACGCCCAGGAGCACGATATTACACTTTGTGGGTGCAAAGCGCATGCCAAAGAACGGGACGGCTTTGGTCAGATCATCCAGAAACACATGTACTTCCTTTTCCTCCTTAAAGACGAAACACTGAGGTTGGGCTCGAACCACGTTCCTTCTGGTCAGTAATTTCGCTGGGCTATCTCAAGCGAGAAATGCCATTGCACTACTTTCTTTTAAAAAGAAAATTATTCAGCTGTAACACCCTTTCGGTACTTAGCTGCCATGCCACGAGGACTGGGATACTGCCAGGTTGCCCAAGCCTAGACAGGGGAAGTCGGGAGGCAGAGGTAAGATTCGAACCACGGACCCTCAGGCCAGTAAATTCGAGCTCAAACCAGTAAGCCATCTCGCCCCCCCCCTTAAGAAAAGTGTATGTGCCTGCTCTAACCCCCAACCTAAGGAACCAGGTGACCCCTAACCCCTGAACAACCTAGTATGAGAGACTGCGAGTGTCAGCATAGCCCAGTGAGTCATGAAGACAAACCGTCACATCACGGTAAGGTCGTCTCTTCAGGACGGTTTGGTTTACGCCGGTCCCTCTTGAGTCGGCAGGTGCTCGTCCTCTCTGATAGCATTCCCGCACCGTTTTGTGGTGCACTATGGATTCAGATCCCACCACGCAAGACCGAGTGTTTTCCTTTGTGCGTCGGTCGCCATTGTCCCTCAACTCCACCGGAGGACGACTTGTTCCCCATACAGGTACAGGAAAAACTGTCCAGCTGCCACTATACAGGTTGTACTAGTAGGTAGCTTTAACGCTCATAGGGCTTTCTAGATGGGATTCCAACAAGTCGTGCCTATACCGAATCAGGTTGTCCAACGGAGCGCTTGGACACATGTCAGCGTACCTACCTGATGTCTGATAGGCCAAATACTATACCCAATGGACCTGATTGTTGCCCACGAGAGATACTTCACCGATCAAGTGTTAATTATGACCAATCTGGGATATAGTGCCCATTGTGTGATAAGTTTTGATTTCATCTACTATGAGGCCGGAAACCATGAACCTCAAAAGTTCATTCGAAAATTCTGCTATTCGTACGTACTTTCCTCGTCCAGTCATCATGATCATCATCATCATGATGGACAGCATAATATCAGGGTGCAACGCTGATGCTTCGCTGCCGTACAGTTTGAAAGGTGACCACCTTTAGTGGAAGGGAAATACAGGATGGGAAAATTCGTGAAGTCAATGAAGTGTTTATCCACACAAGAAAGTGCCCCGGAGGATTCGGTGTCCTTTGGAAACAAGGTAGAAAAGATTCATCAAAAAGGTAAGGGACCCAGTGGATAATTTGGTATTCCGTAAATTGCGAAACCGCTGTGATTTAGAGATTCCCCAAACGAAGTCACAAATGCAGATCATGGTACTAATATTCGCACGAAAAAAATGCTACTTGAGTGCATACGGTACTAGCCGTCTTCTCCTTGAAGACGGAGAACCTATGAACGACCTAAGTAGTGGCCAAATTCTACAGGGAGCACCATGCAGGCTTGCATCCCAACCCAGCTACTTCAACCTTGGCAAGGCAGGACTACGAACAGCCTTTAAGTAGCTCACTCTTTACAAAAGGGCTTTGGTGAACTTTTGGAGAGAACAAATCCGTTAAGGGCCAGACGAAGTGCGTCCAAATATCTTGAAAGAAGTATCGCCCAAATTGGCCAAACTTTTCTTCGCTATGTTTGACACTCTACTATGGTAAATCTCGTTGTCTGGCAGTAGGCAACGCCAGCACACATCACGCGGTGGCTACAGTGATGAGATATTCTGAAGCATTTTGATGGGGTCAATCTAAACCACCTCGTCAACAATTATATATCATTGGTGCAACGTGGATTCCTTTCAAACCGTTCTTGTTTCATAGGGCTTCAAGCGTTTTGAGACTTGGACTTCATTTGTCCCACAGTCTGACGTCCATGGTTGCACATCAGGGTCTCACAGGATGTGGCAGTGGTTGGGTTAAATGTTGTTGAAATGAGTAGCAACTTGCGAACCGCATTGACTGAAGGTGCTGGTGAAGCCAGGTTGGATGCAGATTCGATTGTCGGAGACAAGGGGTTTTCGAGGTGACAAACACGGAGGGAGTTGTGACGACAGACGCAATGGCTGTGTTGCTGGGCCAGCTTTTTGTCTCCGCAGAGTCTGATTGTACTGACAGGTTCAAGCGTTTTTGCTCCCATAAGCAGTCGGGGATAGATTGGAGCTAGCTAACCGCTTCTCGTAGAGAGGAGAGACATGTAAATCGTGCACCAAATTGGTCACCCGTCTTTGAATTTTCTTTAACAGATTGTCATCACGGTTTAGCCACGGGTTCCAAGTCCAAATGACACATTCGACATGTGGACTGTTGTGGGTTACAATTGTGATGTTCAGCATGGCTTTTCAAACGTTTCGGGGGCCCAAAGTAAGAGGTCGAAATGTTTGCTGGCAGTGCTTTGCATTGCCCATTTCCTGCCGGGTGAGGATTCCTGTATCCCTTTACTCAGCAATCGTGTAAAACTAGGGTAGCCTGTCTACGAACGGAAGAAGTGGCATAGTGTAGTGCGCGGCACTTCCCCGTTGAATGGCGGCCGGCTCACTAGTTGTAGGTTGTCAAAAGGTCTGTTTGTAGGAGTTTCTAGTCTTCTTGGGAGGCATCCACTCCCCATATCTTCATAACATTGACCAACATTTTACATGGGGAGCTGACAGACAAGGGAAGGTCGTTGATGAATGCCAGAAAGAGTAGGGACCAAGCACTGAGACTTCGGTACGCTAAATGGGGTTGAC
This sequence comes from Opisthorchis felineus, assembly GCA_004794785.1. Taxonomy (NCBI): domain Eukaryota; kingdom Metazoa; phylum Platyhelminthes; class Trematoda; order Opisthorchiida; family Opisthorchiidae; genus Opisthorchis; species Opisthorchis felineus. The sequence continues at coordinate 131,891 of SJOL01006822.1, read as the reverse complement.
TGACGTTCTGACACAGTCTCGCTGATGCGAACAGCTATTGTGCGGTGCTCCAGGTAATACCTCATTCAGCTAGGAAAATAGCTGTTGAAACAATAGGTACCAGGTTTCTGCAACAGGATATGGTACTGCACTCTGTCGACGGCCTTTGAAAATTGAAGTAGATTACACCTACCTCTACACCATTGTTAATGTTTCTGGTCCAGCTTTTTCGTGTGAGTACGCGGTTGGACAGTCAGGATTTTCTGCCTGAGCCCATTCTGAGGATTTGAGAGTATGTTTGTCATGAGTATTGTCTGCTTATTATTACAATTATTCTGTTTAGTCGTACTGAATCTTTGTATGTACATTTCAGCTCACCTACGCTTGTTCTTAGACAAGTAAAACGTTTTTTATCCTCAGTAATTTGGGCTCTCTTCTAACTCGTTCTCGGACACATTCTAAACCTTTCAGTTTAATTGTCTAAGAACAAAATGGATCCGCATCTAAGACCTCGGTTCTTCTACGCCAACCAGATCTTCACAGATGCAGCAAAACACTGGAACCACTGGTTTCGTACCACCGACACGTATCTGAAAACTGTCGGATCTTCTAGACCCAGCAAACTTGAAACACTCACCCACTTTTTGGATCTGCTGATATACGATCACATTGCTGATTACACCTACTAAGAATCTGCAACCGACACGTTACGAAAATCATTCGTCCGCCTCAAAAATGTTATATATGCACGCTACCTCCTACAAACCTACAAGCAAGAGAACGGACAGGATATTGCTCAGTTCGCACGAAAACTGAAATCACTAGCCAAAGACTGTGAGTCTAAATCACTAGCCGTAACTGAATACCAAGATGAGTGCGTGCGTGATGCTACAATTAACGGCCTGGTGTCCAAGTCCATCCGCGAAAAACTTCTAGCAGAGAGCGAACTCACTCTGGACGAAGCATATCAACTTTCTAGATCCATCGAGCTGGACTCATCTCACAAAATCCCAAACTACGTGTCGATACGACCACTGCTTCTGTAAAATCCGTTCAAACATGTTATTTCTGTGGTTATGATAGACATCTTCGTTCAAAGTGCCCCGCACGAGAAACCGTTTGTAATCTTTGCGGTAAACGCGGTCACTTCTACCAAGCTCCATACAAATTGTACAGTGAAACCCATTTTATCGTCGTTATTCGTTGAAGCAGCACCTACCAGCCTGACACGTGCCATCAAAACTGCCGAAGTCAATGGTATCACTCTCCGTGCTCTGGTCGATACAGGAAGTTCTCGTTGCTTAATTAGTTCTAATGTCGTGAAACTACATAATTGGAAAATTCGTCCAACTTTCTCAGTCGTCACGACGGCATCTACGTCACATCCTGTCGCATGACCGGTTACGCCTGTGCTTCTATCCGATACAGAGGTACAGTATACAATAGATTGAAGCTCTTTGTAATGCCAAACTTCTGCGCCGACGTTCTACTCGAGCATAATTTCCTAGGTCTCCGCGGCAAAATAGAAATTTCATTCGGCAGGGATCGTGAAGCGTTCACCATCTGCGGCCTAACGGCAGTAAACGTTGAGTCACCATAACTTTTCGCCAACTTGTCCCCAGATTGCAAGCCTGTTGCCACCAAATCAGGACATCATCCAGATGACAAAGAATTCATCCACCTCGAAGTTGATGGCTGATTGCAAGAAGGCACAATCGAGATCTCTACGTCTCCCTGGACAGCGCAGGTTTTGGTAACCAATACTGCCAACCACAAACGCTGGATGGTTGTTGACTACAGCCAAACTATCAACCGGTTGACATATCTGGGGGCTTACCCTCTGCCACGCCTGGACAAAATGATTGAGGAAATTTCGCAGTACGAAGTCTGCAGTACATTAGGCCTCCTGTCTGCTTACCATCAAGTCCCGATCTCTGCAGCTGACAAACCTTTTGCATCCTTCGAAGCCTGTGGTGGCTTGTTTCAATTTCGTCGCATACCCTTCGATGTCACAAACGGTATAGCATGTTTTCTGCGAACTATTAACAATATCATTAAGTCAGAAGAGCGAAAAAACACGTAGGCCTACATAGACAATGTGACTATCTGTAGCAATACCCAAGGGGAACACAACCTCAGTCTTCAATCGTTTTTAAAAGCTACTAGGAAGTATGGAATCACACTCAACGATACCAAAACCATCACCGCTTCAAACGTTACCTGCCTCCTAGGTGATGAGGTTTCAAAGGGTGCCATAAGGCCCTACCCTGAACGCACGCCAGTTACCTCCTCCGCGTGCTACCACGGAAGTGCAACGCGTCATCGGTGTATCCGCAGATTACGCCCATCGGATATCTTCGTTTTCTGAGAAAATCAACAAACCAATGAAGAATAAAGCATTCCGCCTACTCGCCGACGTCGAATTAGCCATCGAGAACCTAAAAACTAACTAGAAAACGCTACGCTAATTACAACAGATTATAACGAGCCTTTGGTTGTTGAAACGCATGTCCCCGATGTTGCTATAGCCGCATCCCTCAGCCAAAACCACCGACAGGGAGCCTTTTTCTCGAGGACACTCAATTCCATCGAGGAGGCACACGCTATCGTTGAATCCATCAGGAAATAGCGCCACTATCCACTCAGAAGGCTCATCTAATTGATCACCGATCAGCGTTCGGTCACATTCATGTACGGTGGTGGACAAAACGGCAAAGTGAAAAACGACAAAATACAACGCTGGAGGATTGAATTGTCTGAGTACAAGTATGATGTCATCTACCGACCTGATAAGGACAATCATGTCGCTAGCACTCTGTCGCGCAACGTATGTGTTCCCATGGGGAGCAATAATCAACGTAGAGAACTCCATAATTCACTCTGCCGTCCAGACATTACCCGTATGTTTCATTTTGTGCGTTGCAAGGATTTCCCATACTTTGTCGACAATGTCAGGCGCGTTATTTCCTCCTGCAATGTGCGTGCCGAACTGAAGCCAGCATTCTGGAAATACTCTGGAAGACTCATTAAGGCAACACAGCCTTTTGAGTGCCTGAGTTTAGATTTCTAAGGTCCCTTGCCACCTAATACACGCAACCGCTACATACGATAATTGACGAGTTCACTAGATTCCTATTTGCATTTGCATGTGCGGATATAACCTCACCAACTGTGATTAACTGTCCCATACGAATCTTATTTTTATTCGGAATGCCAGCCTATATCCATTTCGACAGAGGCTCATCGTTCATGTCGTCTGAGATCAATAGTTTTCTTCTGGAGAAGGGTGTTGCCATGAATCATACATCGGCTTGTAATCCGCAGTGTAACGGTCAGGTTGAGCGCCTCAACGGTACCCTCTGGAAAAAAAGCTTGACATCGAAAACTCACAATCTGCCGCTTTCTCATTGGGGCTTCCTGATGCTCTACACATCCTCCGATCACTTTTATGTACAGCCACTAACTGTAATCCACAGGAACGTCTGGTTCAATACGCACGTCGCTCAACCTTTGGAATGTCGTTACCATATTGGTTGACAAACGCTGGTCCAGTCATGCTGCAGCAAGGTGATAGGTCATCCAAGTATCAACCGCTAGTAGAAGTCGACCTCCTGAACTGCAACCCACACTATGCATACATTGCTCATCGAGACGGAAGAGTCGAAACCATGTCTCTCCGCCGTCTAGCCCGAGGAGTTCAGAGAACAGCTGGCGACGTTCTCAATCTGTCTGAATCCAATAGGGACACCGAACACCCAGATATGACTGAAACAACCGGACATAAGCCCAATAGCTCTCAGGCATCTGAACCCTCTTTGACATCGTCCTCTGAAGACCAACTGAGTTATCCTGAAATTCTAAAACAACAGTGATGCGTTCACTCTTACAGTTTGAGAAGCAGAGAAGCCTGACTCTGAACATCATCGCCCATCTAAGTCAGTACAAATGTGCCTATTCAAACAATGCCAGGGTGAACTTCGTGATTTTTGTCTGTTTCTTATTGCACTTACCCTATGTACCTGTATTGAATCTTTGTATATTCATTTCAGCTCACCTACGCTTGTTCTTGAACAAGTAAAACGTTGTTTATCCTCGATAATTTGGGCTCTCTTCTAACTCGTTCTCGGACACATTCTAGGCGTCTATGTTGCCGCTAAAGAATACTCGGATGTGATCTACTGCGACCGGTTCCGTGATTTCAGACAGAACTGGTGGGAGGCTAACCGGACGGCAGTTGGCTGCATCGGATCATTTGTCAATTCTATGAGTATCATGACGCCATTTTCCACTGCCTATGGACTCAATATTACATCATATACCAGCGTCCTGGTGGAACCTAGTCAGTGATCTGGTGAGGATCGCCAGGAAATAGAACCACTGGACTGAGGTTGTCGGCGGAAGATACGGCATTCCATCATAGTTTATAGCTAGCGTTCCACAGTTATTGCGGTGAAATTTACGTAACGGAGCCACCCCCTGGGGGAGCGCTGGAGGGATATGTCAGTGTGCTAGGCATGCCTGGCACCCTGAGTCTGAGTAAGGTGCCAGCTTCAATGCCGGGAGGTACCATAGTGGTTCATGAGGGATGAAGGCGTAATTCAGAAAGGACTTATCTTCGGTGTTCATACTGCGTTTCAGACAATGCGATGACCATGTCCTCGTAGACCACGTTAGTGCTGAGGGTGCGTGTCCTTTATGGTAGCCCGATGTTCATAGACGTGAAACACTGGTCGAATATTGCCTTTATATATGACAGATCCTGGATGAACTATCACTCAGTGAAGTTTTGCTGGAGGTTGGCTTATGTGGCTGGGTCATTAAACTGCTGAGCTCCACAAGCGAATATGGTTCTTCTGTCCTTCTTAAGAATGATTGTGGGCACACCAGCTCCATTTCGGGTAAGCGCTTCGAAAGGCCGACCGGTCCACGGGAAGTCGAGGTATGATCGTCAGGAAGCGTCCCTCCGACACACCCCCTGGAGTTAGTTTGCCGAAATGTAATAACGGTAACGCCTCAGCTCAGTTCCCGGTCTGATGATTCCAACCTAGCGTTTTCAGGAGAAGAACCAGCAAATATGTACAGCGTTTTAAAGACCAAATTTGGTCTGGCTTAAGCCAGTCAAAAACACGTGCGGCTTGCCGCATTTCAAGTGCATGTAACGACACCCTGGATATTCCGACTACTCCGGTGCAGGCCGTTTGTAACGGGCGTTCAGCATAACCCGGAATACGTTGGGTGAACATTTCTGTTTATGTGGTATACCATGCATATATGCATGCTATGGAAGCAGAGTGGGACGGCGAATCTCCGATGGTAGGGGGTTGCGAAAAGTTCTTTGGATGGAGAACAAAGACAAACCTCATGAGCCGAAGCCCAGTAAGCAAGGTTGTACACCACCAATGCTTAAATATAAGTCAACCAAAATCAGCAGGCAATGTGCATCACAAGTAGAGCTCACCTCGATGCGGAGGTGGCGAGCGGCCTGTTCTTCTGACCAATCAGGGGCGAGTCAGAACTATCGGTCTTTGTGGCCCCTAATAGCGGGTGTTAGACAGCCTTAGCCCCAAAAATCGGTCTAACGCACAACGACTATTGTACGGATATCTCCCATCTAAGGCCAAGTTAATGCAAAAGCAATACTAGTGCATCACTACAACGGCCAATCACCAGCTCGATCATCATGTTCACAATTGTGGAGGAACACAGTTTCCACGTCACTAGGAAGACTGACGCGGGGGAGGGTGCCGGCCAACTAAATCTATGGATAAGCATACCGAAGCTCGTCACGATTAAATGTCAACTCTGTTATGAACACCACTGACAAAACCCTCATTTCCTTCCTCTTTTACACTCGGCTCTCCTCCGGCTGTCACCGTCCGCTCGACGGTCTTGCCAGACAAGCATTTCCAGTACGTTTTCACTAAATAACAGATTCTCATCATACTCAGATAATGAGCATACTGGTCCGTCCTGACAGCCTGCATGGAGGAGAGTTGCCATATTTTGTTGTGTTCTGTCCAATACCCGAAGATTTCCGGGGAAGTATTATTGATGCTGTATAACTGATGGTACTGCTCTTTTGCAAAATATAGTGAATTCGCTTAACTCTGCGCTCTCCCTTTTCCCTCCTGTTATGGGCAATTTAACCATGAGGGCGAGGGACACAAACTTGCAACACCCGGAAGCCCCAGGATCTTGCCGTAGGATATCGGGGTAGGATAATCCTAAAGTGAGGCTTCTTAGATCTGAACGTAACCGGTGATTACCGTAAGGGAGTGGCAACTCACCGGAAAGAATGAAATCCGATTTTATCGAGAGCACAGTGAGGGTTGTGGATTGACGGAGACCCCATAGAACATGTGGCAAATAACCGAAGCCCAAAAGTTTTATATCGGGCATGTAGTGAATTGTCTGTTTAGGTGCTCTCTATATTTTGATGCCACTCGCAGCACAGATTGTCTTGGGCCGGCCTTCTGGGAGCATCGGACTATTTACGTAGGCGCTAGCCACGCGCATTCCTTGCGACGGTAGTTATTTGGAGCGGGCGATGTGTGAAGTAGTATGTATGTATCTATGCAGTAATTGCTAGCAACGTTCTGCGTAAATTGTTCTCTTTTTCTGAAGGGAAGTTTGTGTTGGAAAGATGATAGCACATATGCAGACCGCCAAGTTTGGGCCCACTGCTGTATGATGTTGTGCTGCTGTAACGCATGTCAACCAATAAGGAAACGTGTGAGCCCATGGACATGTAGCACACAGAAAAGCAAACCACAACAGGCGGTTACCGTGTGTGTCACAGATTATGTCTGCCCTTATTCTAGCGCATTTCGCGGTAACTCTTTTTCCGAATATGAAACATCCAATATAACACCGTGTAAAACTGCCTGTATCGTCCAGTACTTTGACATTTGAAATTCCTACTTGTAACCCCGCCCCACTTTTGTGTTTAGGGCGTCTATATGAACTGACGTTTGTTTGTCCTTAGCACTTCACCCATTTGGCCTTGAGGTATCCAGCCATTTGTGGCCGACCTTACGCACGTGTGACTGTCTCACGTGGGAGCCAGATTACTCCTTTGGTTCGTACTTTTGTAGTCCTAGTGGACCATTTGTTGTTGACGAGTATCTAATGTCGAGGTTTATACATTTTGTGAATTGATGTCTTATGTTAATAGTACCGTATAGAAACCCAGCTCCGACTTTGTTTTGCCTTCCTGGAGGTCCTGGTGTGACGCGTCACCCGAGGATACCGTTTGCTTGTTACAGTACTCGACAACTTACGTCGTCCCTTCTGAAATAATGATGTCAATCTTTGGAACCACTGTGAAGGAAACAGGAGCCCAGGACGCGGAAACTATTGAAGCTGCAGAGGAAACAATTGCGATGCAGTTAGCTTCGCGGCCCGGTTATTGTAAGTCCCTTTGTGTATCTAGTCGTAAAAGTAAGCTATCTAGGAAAGCCTTGAGGTTTGCTCAGCTCCAGAAGTATTGGGTTAAGTGAGAGGTCAAGCTCCAGCGGGCTCTCTTAGAGGCACAGAGCAAAACCGAATTAGCCAAAATTGAGCTGGAGGCCGAAGAGGACTCACCAGATGAAGTCTGGGAACCAGTGGCCTCAACTGACCGGTTACCGCAGTATGTAAAACCATGTCAGATAGATGAAAGGCCTCTAGGATATGCTGATGATATCAGAGGGTCATCTCCCGGGCCAAAACCGGCCATTTCCATCACTCCAGTGACAACCACTGTGGAACTACCCAAGGTGGAACTATCATATTTTGATGGTAATCCGAGCCATTACTGGAGGTTCACACGACAATTTGAGATATATATTGAAGGCAAGCTGCAGGACGCCGGTCAGAGGCTCCTGTATTTGATCCACTATTGTCAAGGTGACGCGAAGGCAGCCATTGAAGAATGTGTGATGCTCCCGCCGGAAGTAGCATACTCCAGGGCTCGGGAGATCCTACGCAATCTCTTCGGTCAGCCTCATATTATTGCTCGCTCTTTACTCGAAAGCCTGTTCCGACTGGCACGACAGACCACTGGAGCAGCCAAGTCTCTGTCGGATTTGTGCATAAAAATGCGAAGTTGTGAAATTGCCCTAACGCAAATGCGTTACGTTTCAGATTTGCACTCACTTGCGGTTGTAGAGGGGATCGTGCGTTTTCTTGCCTCACCATTGCAGCACAAATGGGCTGAGATGGCAGATAAGATATCGGTAACTGGCCGGGTCCAACGTTTACTGACTTGACAGAGTTTGTGGACACGCGCTCCAGGGTTGCATGAAGTCGGTTTGGGCAACTGATTCGAGAAGGGGAAGTTAGACGGCCTCCTGTGCCACTAACTTCTATCAACCAAGCTCCCAGACGGGATGGCCCAACGAGTTTCCTAACCAACATAAGGCTAGAGGCAGACAGTGGTCCAAGCACTTGCCCGTTATGCTCACAGCCCCACCCAGTTTCCCGCTGCCAGCGCTTTCTATCTATGGAAGTTCCTGATGGGTGAAGGTGCATACGGGAGCATAATGCATGCTTTGTTTGCTTAGGAGACTCCCACATGGCTAAAGATTGCAAGTCGGCTGCTCGATGCGGCCAGTCGGGTTGTAGGGGACGACATCATAGGTTGTTACATGCAACAAAACCCGGAAACAAATCAGGGACGTCTTCAGAGGCGGTTTTTTGTGCCTTAACTCGAGGTAAGCGGCTTCCAGCACGCCTAGGAGTTATTCCTGTCAAGCTTGACACTCATGTAGGAAAGGTGACGACGTATGCGTTTTTAGATGCCGGGTCCGATATAACGTTAGTAAAGCGGGACCTTTTGGTAAAAAACGGGGTCAGGATGGTGCCCGCTTCTATGGCCATTGGTACATTGGGTGGTTCCATGGGACGCGCCTCTGAAGCCAATAACATCAAGCTTTTGTCAATGGACGAAAGTCAGTCAACAGATATTGACAGAGCATTCGTCGTTGACAGCTTACCCATGCGAGCTGTTCCATCTATCAAAGAGGCGGCCAGATCGTGGCCTCACCTTGACGAAGTCTCCTTCGACGAATTGACTGAAGACGATGTAGGAATCCTTCTTGGGTGTGACGTATCCGAAGCGCACTGGGTATTCGATCAGCGCCTGGGAGGTAAAAAACAGCCGTTTGCAATAAAGACCTTACTTGGTTGGCTACTTCTTGGTCCGATGGGAATTGAGACGAAGCAGAAGGTTGTCAGTCATTGTATAACCGGGTGCAGTCAGGGCATCCAGGAGCATTTGCAGCGGCTGTACAACTCAGAATTCGCAGACACTTCAGCATCGAATACTAGTCTCTCTTTAGATGATCAAAGAGCATTATTGATAGCGGAGACTGGTGCGGTGTGGGTGAGTGGACACTATCGGCTACCACTCCCATGGAAGGATAACGCACTTCCCCTACCCGATAACTTTCAGGTAGCTAGAAAACGTCTGGATAATCTGAAAACTAGACTGTGCAAGGATCACGTTTTGCGCAGAAAGTACGATAAGGTGCTTCGCGCGTACCTTGAGAAAGGATACATTGAACGGGTGGCAGATGCCCCCAAATTGTCATCAAATACAAAGCAGTGGTATCTCCCACACCATCCGGTCATCAACCCGAAAAAGCCAGAAAAGATTCGGGTTGTATTCGACTGCGCTGCCAAATGCCATGGTGTGTCCCTGAACGATCACCTGTATCAGGGCCCTGATTTAACCGCAAAACTTGTGAACGTTATCGTCGGCTTTCGCTTAGAGCAAGTTGCTGTGGCAGCGGACATTGAAGAGATGTTCCTGCAGGTCAAGGTTGACCCCTGCGATAGAGGTGCTCTAAAATTCCTGTGGTGGGAAAACTATGAGTTCTTTGGAGAACCTACTGAATTTCAATGGACGTCCCACCCGTTTGGCGCCACCTCCTCCCCTTTCTGTGCAACGTTCGCCTTACGAAAGACGGTTGAAGAATTTGGCTCAGGTTATACCATCTCAACCTGCAGTGCAATAGACAATAATATATATGTTGATGACTGCTTAAAGTCTTTGCCGGACTCTGTAACGGCCAAATGCTTCGTTAACGAGATTAGTGCTCTGCTATCAAAGGGAGGTTTCCGCATGAGGAACTGGTCTTCCAATGATGGTGCGAACTTCGTTGGAGCACTAACGGAATTTCGGGATGATATAAAGCGATGGAGTCAGAGTAAAATATCGGACCGACTTTTGACTATGGATATACAGTGGCACTTCAATCCACCAGCAGCTAGCCACCGCGGTGGTGTGTGGGAGCGTATAATAAGGTCGGTACGACGTATCCTTTTATGTCTATGTAAGGAACAGTGTGTGACCGATGAACAACTGAACACGCTCCTTATACAGGCAGAGCAGATTCTAAATAACCGACCTATAGTCCCGCTATCATCAGACAGCAACGATTTGGAGCCGCTTACTCCAAACAGTTTGTTGCTCATGCGGTGTTGTCCTGCGATACCCGGTCGCGACGATTTGACTTCGCGATACCATGCCGGTTGGAAACAGGTCAATTATCTTGCCGGCGTATTCTGGCGTCGTTGGATAAGAGAATATCTGCCAACGTTGCAGGTGCGCACTAAGTGGCTCAGAGCATCTCAAGAATTGAAACAAGGAGACTTGGTTCTGGTCTCTGGTGAAGATGTGCCTCGTGAAAAATGGCCTCTAGGGGTAGTGGATAGTTGTGAGGCGAGCCCAGATGGCCTAGTCAGAACCCTGCATGTTAGAACGGCGGGCGGCGTTCTTAAGAGAGATATTAGAAAGGTATGTTTGCTGGAGGGACGCGATTAGGCTTGTACCCCATCGAAGCCGGCACTTGTGGCAGGAGTGGACTCGGACCATTCGTGTCGGTGGTTGATGGGGTACCTTAGAATGGAGCTGAGCATAGGTAGAGTGCAAGAACCGGGGCGTCCGCTGAGTCAACGTGGAGAATTTGGCGGGCGGTGTATCGTCCATTACTTTGACATTTGAAATTCCCCACGTTTCTTGTCCCTACTTGTAACCCCCGCCCCACTTTTGTGTTTAGTGCGTCTATATGAACTGACGTTTGTTTGTCCTTACCACTTCACCCATTTGGCCTTGAGGTCATCCAGCCATTTGTGGCCGACCTTACGCACGTGTGACTGTCTCACGTGGGAGCCCGTTTGCTCCTTTGGTTCGTACTTTTGTAGTCCTAGTGGACCATTTGTTGTTGACGAGTATCTAATGTCGAGGTTTGTACATTTTGTGAATTGATGTCTTATGTTAATAGTACCGTATAGAAACCCAGCTCCGACTTCGTTTTGCCTTCCCGGAGGTTCCGGTATTACGCGTCACGCGAAGATACCGTATGCTCGTTACAGGGCTGTTAACAACTACAAGTCTTTCGCCCCTGAAATACACAAGACAGCTGCAATCTTTTCCGCAACAACCTGCTCACTGCCTCTCGCTATGTTTCTTCCGAAAAAGGCCTTCCACTTCGGCATCCATGCCACGAAAAGCCTCCAAAAATTGGCATCATAATAAGCCAAGTAGGTAAAATGTACCCGTAATATCAGCAGCTTTCCCTAAATCTCCCTAAAGTGTGTTCTCAAATGGTCCAGCTTCGATGAGTGTGCCTCGTCTGTCTCCTCACTAAGCCGGCTATTTCATGATTGATGTACCTCCAAGAAACCGGTCACCTGACTCAAATTTTCTCGGCAACTAACTTTTAGCAATCCCTTTACTGTTATCGGTCATTTGAGCATGTGGTTTACTAGCTCCTAATTTCTCCTTGTAGTTTTCCGCCTAAAACTTAATTCACAATCCCTATAGCATCTTTACATCCAACCCCCTTATCACAGTGGTGTTATTATCAGCTGGCAAGTGGTACGGCTCCTCGTTACACTTACGTGGTCTGTAGTGCCGGGGAGGTGGACACATTCCATATCCCGCCGTATGAAATGGAGAACAAAATATCGTAATTCTTGTCCATTATATTTTCACTGACCCCCCTGCATCTGGTTACACTGCCCCTAGCAAGCCAATCATGTCGAGCTAAAGACCAATGGTGCAACGCATCGTAGGCAACTCTTTATCAGACTCAATACGCCTTACCGGTTCTGTGACTGTGCCGCACCGATAAGAGCTGATCTTCCAAGCAAGCAACACCATGCATCAATCTCTTTTTCTGGAATTCCTATAACCGCCGACTCCTCTGGGTTCATTCAACTTCTAGAAATATTTGTGCACTTGTTTTTGTGAAGCACACAGTGACAGATCCCCATCGTTACTCACATATGAACACTATTGTTCACCATAGCCCACGACTACTAGCTCACTCCCCTGTCGAACTCGCTTGCCCATTTCCTGAAAGAACGCGTACGAGCCGCTTTGGTAGCTACCTGTGAATGTCCATTTAACACCTTCTTTATCTAGCGGGCAACTTCACCGAACAGACCGTCCCCCTCCAACTACCTGCCCGCCACTCACTCGGCCCCATAAACCAGCCTCAAGAGCACATACGAAGTGATCACGGCGATGAACACGGATACACTCTTGAGACTTCTCACCACAGTACCCACACTTATATTAGGCTATACAACTAGCTGTGACTCAGGCGGCACGAAATCTTCCTATTATAAGTTTCCCATGTTCACGAAAATCCGTTCTTGCCCACTCCGATCCTCTATCGCCCTTCCTCGCTGTCTCTAGCCTAATTCGTGTTTGTACATTGCACATTCAAGCCCCATCCGAAGTGCAGTTTTTAAGCGCTGCTGTCAGTGTTTGCCTCGGCCGTTGGTAATTGTGGCTACTCTTACTAGCTTAGTAATATATGCAGCAACATGACAACCTTGGCGAATTCTGGTATCCCTTTGAAACTTTTCCGCTCTAGAGCACCCAACCTAAGTGTGTCTGTTTCATTGCTTCATTCACATTGCAGAACGATGCCTACCTTCCACGCTGCGCCCTCTATGAACACAAGAAGAGCCCCACTCCTTACTGAACTTCCTCTAAAATCCTATAACCAATCCTGACGGCACAGAATTGATGCAGTAACTCCAACCGCCTTGCCAATATATTTGTTTGTGGAGCTATCCATGAACTAAGCCACAAGATCTCGATGAGGGTACCGCGACCTGTAAATCTCTATTCTCTCTCTTGTTTGAAGGAGTAAGCTTATGGCCTCTGAAAATGTGTAATACGTAATTTGGTATATGCGCAACTTAGAAGCAGCCGTAGGGGTAGTGAAATAGTGTTGAACTTTCCTCTTCATTGCCTCGTTTCTGGGCGGAGCAGGCTTGGGGACGTGGTTTCCCAGAAGATGGGCACTGCATTCGTACAACAAACGTTCCAAGTCACCGGGCATCTTCAGGAATTTTGATACCTTTCCTGTAATATAAGATCAGTTCCTGAATGCAGTATTCCAAGTAAAGTTTTATATGCGCGTAGCAGAAGGAGTGGATTGAGCTGGGTCGCTCTGGCTGGTGCCGCTTTGATCCTGCGAAAAGATCCACATGCGCGCTTTGCCCATAAGTGGCGCTAATTCATCACGTCCGTATTCCGGGACAAGACAGTCCATAGTAGCTGTTGGTTACGTGTGGTCCAGTGCAGGAAGCTTCAACGTTCAGTCGATCTACTGGTGATTTGAACCGGGCTGGCTCTCTAACCATTAGCTGGGGGGTCGCCGGTCACGGATTTACGGATTGATACACAGGATCGAGACCTTCTCCCAAGCTCCGCGGGCTGAGTCTGTTCTTGTCGTCCAGTGGCTTCCGTTTTCCTGTCAGGCACTAGTGAAAATGCTGTAGCACTGCTCTTTAATTTCTCAGCGCAGGGCAGTAAGCTTAAATATCGAGGACTCGCATTAAACAGCGTCTAAAATGCTCTAAGCCGGGCGCTAGAGGCAGCGTGAACAACCGTCGGAGGAAGATTACTCCATGCATCAACTACCTGGAATGAGAAGAACTTTTGCCTAATAAAGGTGTGCGATCTGAGCTTTAAAAACTTCTTACCATGTCCTCACATTGTGGTAGTTGGTTCAATCGTGAAAAACTCATTGAACAAACCTTGGTCAAGCAGGGCATAAGTTAGTATTAGGCTTCGTCGGAATCGATAATCAAGGGGATAAAGGTCAAGTACCACGAGACGAGTTTCACAATTAACGGATTCAAGGCTGGCAACAATTTTCGTAGCAGCTCGCTGGGCACGCTCAATGAGGGCCACGTCCTTCGTCCGTCCTGAGCAAACAACTTGGTTGGCATATTCAAGAAGCGGTCCTACGTGGGCCCTATAAAGTATCTGGAGGCCCATGCGAGTAATCCGAAACGTGTGCCGAATTAATCGCAGGACGGCGAATGCGCAATGCTACTTTTTGATGGTTAAGTTAAAAAAATGTTTGAAGAGAGCCGCATGCCTAATACTCTTTGGCATCTATCCTCGTAATTTCTTATGGTCCATCCTTACTACGCGCGACAAACACATTCGCTGAGTCTTCCCCGAATGACATATGGGCGCGCTATTCGTCATGCAGAGGAGGGTGCCAGTCAAGTGGCCACAACTTCGCAGCGTCTGCATCCATTTGTAGGGCGCCGGAGTTGAATCTCTAGGATTTCAGGTCATCCGAAAAAAGTTACCATGGGCTTGGAGGAACACCTTGAACGTTGTTGACATAGGTCAGAAACAGAAATGACCTAAAAACTGAGCGTTATGGAACTCCAATGGAGACCGGTGCCTAAGAAGAGTAGGTCAAGCCTCGTTCCACTCGGAATGATCTGTCTGATAAGACTGCCTTAATCCAGCGGAGAAGTTTTCCTTGAATCTCATAAGACTAGAGATTGAGGAGCAGCAAAACATGTTGGACTCGATTGAATGCTTTTGAGAAGTCGAAAAGCATGGCATCCATTGTGAATCCTTCGTCCTTAGCCTCGGTTAAGCTGTTCATAAATACCAGCACGAACGGTTCGAACGCAAGAACGGTTCATGAAGTATCCATCTTACGCTATGGATATCAGATCGTGGTTAATGAGGTGATTTTAGATGGCCAGCTTCAGAATGTCTCCACCTTGCAGAGTATGCTAGTCAGGTTAATAGGCCTGCAGCTGTCGGGCGATAGGCGGTTAGCAGTTTTGTAGACTGACGTGACAACCGCTTCCTTCCAAGGAAGGGGAGAGTCAACTTCGTCGAATACTTGACGAAACACCAGGTAGAAACGCCTTGCCACTGTGAGCGACGCTAATCTCAGGACCCCTTAATGGCCGCAAGATTTTCCTCAACCCAATCCTTTGTCGAGATGATGCTTTTTAGGGTGCGGAGCAGCAATGAAAACGAGTCGATTCGCATCAGAGTAAGCGGATTGTTAACGTGGAGTAAATAAAGCAAGTGTAGTAACGCCGAACCTTGCGGGACTCAGCTCTTCGTTGCAACCGCGCACAATATGAAATCCCGCTACCGACATTAAACATTTGTTACTACAAGGACTCCTTGTTCTCTGGTGCAATTTAATTGCTATATTCACTGGCTTTCACCTCAAAAACCGGAAGCTGAGTTTTTTTGAGGGCCAAAATAACGCACATTTACATGTTTATCGCCGTTTAGTTCTTATTCACTGAGTCTGGGCAGTGTATAGAATTTGTGGGGTGAGTGTTCCCCAACACAGACCGATCGTGCCTACTGGTGATTATCTTGTTTGTCACCACATTATGAAGGACGCGGAAACTAAGCACCCCATCCATGAAGTCACCTCAGCTGGTAAGGCCTAACTGACGGCAAACCTGAGGGCGCGGCTAGACATCACCTCATAAGTAGTACGACTGCTATTATCGTTCTTTTACTTGGCTTCCGCTTTTCGTAGAGGCGGTGGTTAAATAATTAGGTGTGTTTCCAGCTCGCTTAACAGGGACGTGATTGGCAAAGTCAGAGATCAACGGTCGTCTCTTCCGACTTTCTTTGGTGAAGGCTCATTTGCACTCTTGCAGCCTCATCTGGTGTGACGGTGAATTCGTTTCATGTTTAAGATAATGCGCAAATGGTTGAGGCAGCTACGAATCAACCGTAGTCGTCCGGCTGAATAGCCCTTAAACGTGTACTGAAATTCGCAGCAATTTGTAACTCCGTTTATATATAATACTCTAACTACCAATGCAGCTTGTTCTTTGGCTAAAAGTACCCATGGTAGCGCTTAGGGTTGAACTATGCTTCATTTGCTACGTTGGCGTTGTTTTGGTATGCTTGGGATGTTAATTACACAGATAAGTATCTTGGTCGTTTTGTCCCCTCACTAGTAAAATTCTCATAATTTAGGTATCTATAAAGTCATTCAGAACTCTTAACACCCGCCCAAATCTAAAGTTTTTCGTTCCAAATCAAAACAACGACGGACTCTAGCCGGTCGTAAGCGTTTACAACATTGTCAGCCGTTTCCAATAGGAGCAAGGGTCGCTTCACCGTCGTTTAAACAAGAGGGTGCACAGCATCGATTACAAGTTTCGAGTGCTCCTAACTGTAATCTCTAAGTATATGCAGATTATGTTTCCCGAAACTACCATGATTTGCAGCATGACAGCAGTAGTATCGCTCGCCCAATTGTGAGTGCAAGTTGGGTCACTGCACAAAACTGGTTTCAAATCAAGCATTAACTTTGTCCTCTCCAAATCTTGTGGGGCCACAAACACCTCAGCTACCCTTGCTCGATACCCAGCGATGACTGACACCCTGCACAGTGATTGCTCTCCACCACAGCGGGTGTTCCTTTTGACCACGAAGCACTAAATTCCTCTATTAGGAGGGGTGACTGTATCACTATCAACCCAAAAGAATCATAAGGTACAAAACATGCATCGGTCCTGAACTATGGCTCCAATGCATGCTTACAAGGCACATCTCGGCTGGTTGTTATAAACTTGCTGCAAATGCTTCAAAGCTAGGTGCCCAAATGTCCTTCATTACCAGATCAATTTTCCTTCTGTCATAAGATATACGTCCCCTCCATGCCCAAAAAACATCTGTTAAACATTAAGGCGGAGCTCCCACCGGCTCCGCAGGCACTCTCATCGATCACTCATTCGCATCAAGTCTCAAGTAGCAGTTCCAATTCTGACCCTTATGCTGTTACGAATAATCCCTCTTAATAAAAAGATTTCACGTGTAACTCCTCATGACCCTTATACCCTTGCAACATATAGAACGTGTACATGCGAACCCTTGGACGAATCTATTGAACGTTTACCTCCTTCGGAGCGCGGATCCAGGAACGGCTGTTTTTGTGCGGCCACGTATACAGCGCTTTTGGTACATACATTCAGAAGCATCCGCGTGCATTTGATTTAACGTCGGTGGCGGTTACTGAGGCCACCTGGGTATCGATAAGCTTTTGACCAGAGTTCAGTAAGTTCAAAGTTCCCAAACTGAAATAAATATCCTCCAGCAAATCAATTTGGTTCTCAAGGGAGACTCAAATAAATCTCTCGTTTATGATGTTCTCCAGAGTGGCGGAAGCAGGTAGGTGGACAACCCCTGACTCTGCAGAGGGGTTGGAAGGAGTTTACGAAAAGCTTGGGCGCTGTCGGTGCTACTCGCCTTCCAGGATGTGGACCGCGTGATCCTCACTGCGCCTGGTTGGAGACACTGCAAGATATGGCTGCCAACCGATGTCAGTGGCGCTCTTGTTGTCAGTTTCTATCCAGATTGCCTGAATGAGTGTGTGGAGGTGTAGGCACCTTGTAATGATTGTAGTAAGCTAGCACTAAGCCCCTTCCCCGTCCATCTTTATTCTTTACTTCACAATAAGGTTTTTCAAATAAATCATGGTTGTAGGGCAGCGAAGCATCTGTTTTGAACACTGATGTTATGCTGTCGATGCTTATTATTATTATTATGTTCTCCAACTGAATGTGCTGTACACAAGCCGCCTCATGTTTCAATTGGTACAGTATTCGAGATATCGCAGTATATTTTCATAAAGATAACTACTCACAAGGTTACTGAAAACACTTCGACAGCCCACGGCCGGTTTCGCCCCTCTTCGGATTCATCAGATAGGCGCAGTCCCCAAGTTTTCGTCAACCTCATGCTCTACTTGAACCCAAATAGAACTGACTTCAGCAAACTTGTGAGTAGTTTCTTTTATGAAGGTCTGTTGCAATATCTCGAATATCGCACCATCTGAAACATGAGGCTGCCTTTGTGCACCACATTCAGTCGAAGAACATCATAAGCGAGAAATTCACCTGAGCCTACCATGAAAACCAGTTTGATTTGCAAATGAGTGTATTTTTTGCGATCGGTCCAACTTGGGTTCAAGTAGAACATGAGGTTGACGAAAACTCGGGGACGGCGCCTTTCTGATGAGCCCCAAGAAGGGCGAAACCGGCCGTGGTCTGTCGAAGTGTTTTCAGCAACCTTGTGAGTGGTTTCCTTTATGAAAATATCCTCTAGGTATTTCTGGGAGAGATTGTTTCGTTTTTGGCGTTGTGATGGCAACTGACCTCATCGTAGTCAGTGTTTCTATAGGATGGATCCTTGAGGACTCGAACTGATGGTTGAAGTGCTTCCAACAAGATCTCTCTCCCCCGGCTTCAAGCAGCAGATCCAAGGCCCAGCCACAAATGGTTTTTCGTCCTTGAGTGGTCGATTCGATTCCACTCACTTCGGCCTTCCTGCCTCACCCTCTCCGTTCGTACCTGGAAGCATTCAAGAAGTTCGGTTTGTGCAGCTCTCACTAACCTTCTTTCTTCAACCGAGCTGGGACCGACCGGAATGCATTGACTGTTCACCTCAGGCCATGCAGCTATATCCTCACACAATGCAACTTTCGCGGCAAACGACGCTGCGGTAAGTTCGTTAAAAGTGAGGAGTCTAATGCCAAGTCCGTAGCTGGCAAGTGACTGGAATTAGGCTTCAGTTGTGCCAATTTTGGACCCCTCATTACTCGGTGGTGGGGGTCTTCCCAAAGGTTCATATTAGACGAATGTCAAAGTTTTCTAAATCTTTTTCCGTTTTTTTCTCTAGCTGACGGATATTTTTGAGGCTTTCAGCACCGGCGCATTCTTACTTCCCTGAACAATCGTTCTACCGTATCCTAACTCGCGATATCCAGTCTGGAATAGTTATCTAAAGCTTCCCTGCGGCCCTCCAACTCCCGTTATTCTTTGTCCGTTCCAAAGTGCAAAGCTCTTTCACATTGATTCCGGATTCATTCTGGGATGCTTATTCTTAATGGGCTCTCGATTCCTACTCTTTCAGAAGTGAGAGACCTAGGTTCTAAGCATTCCTTTGCGTTTAGTTTTTCCCAACATGCATGGTACAGAGAGGCTAAAGCCCACAAGCTCTGCGCCTTCATTCGCCGATTTTTCCACGGTAAACCATACTTAACTGTCATCTTTAAGTAGTTTGAAAGACCCATTCTGGAATCGAACCCTGAATTCGCCTTAGAGTATTCACAGGCATGCCGGGCCACTGTGAAAAATATGCAGCTCTAGTTTACTAAGTCCTCGTTTCCGGCGTCATCCGCACTGCCATACCATCTTCGCTGTTTCCCACTTGGACTGGATCCTCTATGGCTGAGGCGCACTAGGTTAAATCTGGGCCTTCTACGTCGCCTAGTCCACCGACGGGCTTACATAGCTGAAGTCCGCTCTGAGTTTTCTTCCTGCCCTTCCTTTTATGTCTGCAACTCGGGATGTTTCCTGCTAATGTCGATTTTTTGAACTGTCTTTAGGCAAAACTTTTTCCTTCGCCCAAATTCCAAACTATGGAACAAGCTATCCCATATCCGTACTATATTCTCTCATGTAGGTTTTCGAAACACCCTCAGTTCTTACATTTCCCTTGAGGTAGCCGAGCACTACAGCTTACACCAGACACTTTCTTTGAAATAGGCCCCAAACCCTGGAAATTTGCGCTGTCACCTCATCTGTCCTATTTCTTTGTCCTACCATATATATTTACCAGCCTGAACCCTCTAATGTCAACCAACACATGAGTCAGCTTCCCTCCTAAGTGTTCTGGGACATTTATTACCCTCTTACTTATCTCTTGTGCAGAAGTTTCACCTCCTGGGACTGCATCTGCACCTGCAAAAAGCAGTGTCTATTGCCTGCACACGTAACTGCTTTCACGCCCGTCTCCACTAAACCCGTTATATTTTCTTGCCTTCGGTCTTAAGCTTATGTGCCTAGAAATCTTATTTCTTGTTCTTTCAAGCCGAGTCCCATCCCTGAATAACTCTGTCAGTTCTATTTAATGTCTCGTGCTTTGCTCTGCGGAGGTCTCACTAACATTAACCAAACCGTAGCCTCATTTCCTCACTCTTCAGAACCATTCCGCATCCCCTGATCACGCGCGGTGCACGCCCATCAATTGGTGGGCCTTGAGATGCGCAATGAATGGAATACTTGCTGGGTTCCACAACCCATTCATTCACACATACAACATTTTCCTGCACCTCTGCTTGACATGGCGGTTCACACCAACACTTCGTCATCGTTTTGCCATAGTACACTGGCTCTGAACACCTCCATTCTGCTCCCATGACCCAAAAGGTAGCTGCCGTTTCAGTTGCCCCCGCGACCTGCCTCTTCCAGTGGCCATTTCCTATTTGCTTGTTCGAAGTGACTGAGCTGTTTTACTGGGCTGGCTTCCCCCCGACCGGTTAAAATTACTAGTGGCTGCAGTTCTTTAATAATTCACAAGCCGCAGTTATGACTGCTTGGTGGCTTGTCACCCTGCAGATCTGGTACCAAGCGCAAGGGATGATAACCTCGTGTGGTGGACGGGTAACCCCTGCAGGGAAGGTCGCCATGTTACGTTGCCCCATGGTGCGTTCGTATACTCGCTACCCCTCCAGTAGCACGGGTGCATTGACCATCGCCGATGGCGATGCCCTGGCATTCAATTCGGGAAACACATAAAAGAGTACCGTTGTTGTTTGTCTGTAGCTGGATTGGACTTGCCCGGGTTGTCATTTATCTGGCAGGACCACGAAATACAAGCAAAGGATAACTGTCCTTATGTCTGATTTATAAAAAATGCATGAGGGAGTCTGACATTTTTCTGCGGGGCTCACGGATAAAATCGACGTGCATGCTGTCGCCACCTTCGTGTTAGTTGGGGACGCACCATCCCAAGTCCACCCCATCAGCCAGACATAACACACACGTTCTTCCTGCTTGCTCCATGAAGTGATCATATACATATAAAAGGTAAGGACCCTATTAATACCTGTCACAGCTAGTACCTGTTGGCTGTTTTTGCCGTGCACCTATTGTTGCTTGGAGTTGGCAGCTGTGACTCAGTGACTGGCAAACCATAATATCACCCTTCTGTTCAGTTCATGTAGTGGCTTCCAGTTACGCTACAGTTTTTACCCATTATCTCATAGGCTCTTGCTAAACCGATCGGTATCTGTCTGTCTTTTTCCACATTAACCCCCACTCGCTTTGCACAACGGAGACCCACAGATTGGATTATTTAGCTCAGGTAAAAACTACTTCAGCTTCCTGTCTAAGTCACCCTGTCATCACCCATACCAACTAGTCCAAAGGCTAACCTCCTTGCTTGCTACCTCGGGGGGGAAGTCCTCACTTTCTCAAAATTACGCACATACTCTTGCCCTGGCATAGCGCCTTCTGATTGACTGAGGTTCAGTTCTAACACGAGACACGACGCTTACTACCAATGATGGTCTCTTGCATCGGGTTCTGGATGTACTGCATACACGCCGATTAGAATCCCGCTAATAATGACTTGTTGTGTCCACATACTACATCCGCAACCTCAGTTAGTCCTTAACCGCTGGGTCAGCCAACAAAATCCACCCTTTCATAGGGTCATTTAACTTGCTGTCATCCTCACTGGATCATTTTTTCTATTGGACAACTTTTCATCTGATGCCTCCCGGCACTCACCAAACGCCACTGCTACCATCCTATTCCTTTCTATTTTCACGTCTTCAAGAGCTTCCACCTTCAGCAGTAGCTGCTACAAGCGCCCCGTATGGCCGTCATTCATTCAATCTGGCTAGTCCCCGGTTCACACTCACATGGCCCTCCAACTAAATCGAAACTTACCGTGACGCTACATCGGCCTGGCCCTATCTGTGTCAATTTCCTCGACTTACTCAGATCCAGCCGCGACAAGAATGCGGTCCGATTGCCGCCAGCTTGACGTCCATTACGGGGCTGTCCTGAAACCGAAGTGCAATGATGGCATGGCACTGCCATACCAAGTCTAATGGGAATACCGCAACCATTTTTCCCTATTCTCGGCCCTCACGTCTCGCTCACTCGAGCCTGTAGTTGCAACTATGAACAGTTTTTCACCCAGCCCCAACCGCCTCTGGGACAAGTTTGTTCTAACCCGCTGACCCTGTCTTTCATCTTTAACCGACCTGGTATTTCGCTGCAATTTCAGTTCGTCCCTTCCAAAAGTTCGAAGATTTTAATAACGGTGTTCGTCCGGCCCTATGCACTAGCACTAGCTCTCCATCGAAATTATCCTTTACGCCTGTCTTCCCTAGAACAGCAACACCAATGAGTCTACTCAGCTTGAATTTAAACCATACTTTTGAGACGAAACTTGCCGTTTGTCTCTACTTCGAATTATTCTATCTCCATTTTTGCTTTTTGTGACCCTGGCCATTTACTCAACCGTCCAAGGTCACTCATGGCCAGCAACGATTTTTCATTTTTAGTTTAGGTCAAACGGCTTCATCATTGAACTAACCCTATCTCATGCCCCAATGTTCTAGTTATTTTGGTTTCCACAACTATGGTGACTATTCACGTAATAAGCGTGTCTCGTCGGTTGTACATTCTCCCTCTTTGTTTTATTTCCCGCTGCGTTCAGGTTGTAACGACCCAATCATTACTCTATTGGCATGTTCCCTACAAGTTGAGAAAAAATCCTATAATTAATTTTAACGGTTGCTGCGTGCAGCTGCTTCACCCTCGAACTATCCCTAGAAGGCTGGTAGCTGGTGCTGTTTGGGACTTGACACTTCAGAAAGAATACGAAAATCTTCCGCAAACGCAGAGCATGCAGTCTGCCATTTAATTATACTTAGGCTCATAAGTGCTCTCGGTTTTAGTGAGTTAACTGTTTCTGCACCACGTAACATGAAGGCTAATATAGAGTATTATTCAGATTTTGTGTTGTTCCTATGGTGGTTGTCCAGTGAAATTGTTTGATATTTTCCCTTGGGAAAATTGTAGATAGGTTACAGCGGTTTAAAATTTGTACATCAAGGTAAACTTTTTAGCCTTGGAAACTTAGTAATGTTGCGGGAATTGTGGTGGGATCACTGTTGAATAATGTCGAATTCCGTTGGCCACTTCATTTTTTGTTTCTTATTTCAGTTAATTTTTCCGACTTCCTGTTTTAGTGTAACAAACGGTTGACGGATAACTGACCCTCAACAACCTTGGAATATTGTAACCGGTTAGGATGATGTGGGAAACTCAACAGGGCTCTACATTGGTTGGGGCTTTCTTTAACGCCATGACCATGCGTTATGAGGCTATTTACGCCCCTAAATATTCCATATTCAATTTACCAGAGGAATCTCTCTTATTCTCGCTTAAATACCACAGCATTCTTGGCCATCATAACCTTAGTAACTAGTATATTTCAACCGTTACAGTTCTTAGTCCGAAGAGTCACTCAATATCAGCTAGGTCCATCTGCCATCCTGGTTTGCTGGATGGCCATTTAACTCACTTAGAAGCCGCGGACTGGTAGGCGTATTTCGTTGAGCATGATTTATGGACAGAGTTCCTTCTAGCTTAGTGGTGAGCTCGGTGGACGAGCAGTTATATATTCCGGACACAAGCGGAATATAGTTGCATATTTTGCCATACTAGTAAGTGGAGATTTCTAAATATTGCACGCACACGAGATAGAAAGCAATTGGGATTGCGTCAGAAGCACTTAAACAAAACCTAGGTGAAAGGCAGGACGGTAGTGGCAAATGGCTGCACCACAGTCGACTGATGCGTCTTTGGTAGAAATGATTGGGACTGTGACTTCTGACACCAATATCATGCAAGGCTGGAAACCGCGCTATAAACTGGCTCTAGACGGTCCATTTTTGAGCTTCTGGGGTGTCAAAATGTGTTCATGCCATGTAATGCAGTGCAACGGGACCTGAATGGTGGACTTAAGAAAAAGATGGTTTCGGTATGATGAATTCTGACATACTTCAGTAGGTCTTTGTCTTCATTGCTTAGAGGAGCTACAGGGGAGAAGGTAGAAACTGCTTGCGCGGCTCCAGCTGATGAACAATGGGTTGGAAAATCAGTCCCCTTGAGGTTGGGGAACAACCGACAACAATAATTCACCCAACGGGTGACATTCCAGGATACCTGAAAGAATAAAAAGATATCGTCGGACCCAAAGTTATATATAACTAAAGATCATTATACCTAGATGGCTAAGTGGTCCACATTACAAGGGAACGTCAAAAGAAATGAAACGCTATCAACTCTCTCGGAGTTCAGTGGATGATGGTGACCCTTTGTCAGCAACAGCAACTATTAACGGACGCTTGGAGCAAACTAAAGTTATGTAAACAGATTCAGAGACCATATCGATAGAGTGAGCGTTTTGCACTTGGGCTAAGGCTGTTAGCAGCAGGTGATATCGGGAACGCCCCAAAGCCCCGTATTTTTTATTTGGTCAGGACAGGACATCCAATACAGAAACTAGTGAGGTTCAGTTTTCTGAAGGAACCGGTGCGACGCTCTGATAAACGGTAAAACAGCCTGACGGAATCCTGACGGTTCAGCAAACATTTGCATGGAATTTCGTCAAATGTGTTAGAAAGTCTGAAAGCTTGCCAATAACAAACTGTTTACGTCGGCGGACTCAGATACCAGGATGGGTAGGCTGGGTGGGATGAACCCTCACGTATAAAAACGCTGGAAGTCAGGAACAGCTGCATTGAGTTACCAATGGATTTCTCCATAAGCTTTCAAGGAATGCAAGTAACACCAATATGGCAACCACCATCTGTGCTATGATGGTCACTACCATTATTGGGTGCATCACAAATTGACACTACGGGAAACATGCTCCCAAGCTGCTCCAAAATACCTCGCGCTCCTGAACGTGAGTGGTTGCTTTAAAACTATCTTCGCAAGCTTCTTCAGTCTATGCGGTGGTGTGCAAAATTCAAGGATGATGGAAAACTCAGTGGAGAAGAATGATATGATATGCACTAAATCATGGCGCAGCCTAACAACCTCCCTATCAGAACGCAATTTCTGACATTATCGCTTGTTTGCCGTTTAATTGTGAAAATGTGTCGGGAATGGATGAGCAATGACTTTTCAGAAACAAGCCCCAGACCTGCCATTCAGGAATCAGCTAGAAGAAGGTATATTGTAATAATGTACTGCATAAAAGCCAGAGGCTGAAAGGTAGACTAGATTCGGCTGATGGGAGGGGCGTTTATGCTGAGTTCAGCAAGAAGACGTGCGTACTTGGAACTTGGACGTCGGAATTCGGATGGACTTGCTTAATGTTACTGAGTAAAGCAGATGGAAGACAAAGTATTCTTATGACCAGGTGGTCTTATTTGCTTTATTTTGTCCGGAGCAACGAGGAGTAGTCTTCGGGCGATTTGTAACCGAGTCTGGCGGTGGAGCCGGAGATAATACATCTGACGCACGAATATACGGCACCCCTGCACTGTCTGTTACGAGAGTCGAGGTTTGATTGTTTGCCGAGGGAGATGAGAATATTGCTTTGCATCTTTTTGAATTTAGAATTCCCCGTCTGGATCATCAAGTTTAGTAGGAGGCCGGTGGTGGTCTAATCGAGGCTAGCCCATTTTCTTTAGGTTTCATGAATCACCTCCTCTTGGACTGATGTAGGCCTGCAGGGGGGACTTCATGAAATTTTGTGGCGGAAAGATATGGCATTAAGTGAAGTTGAGTACAATAAAAAAAGAAAAGGAGGTAAGAAGCTGCATCGTGTTGTGAGTGCCTTAGGGGGAGGGGAAGTTATGTTAGAAGCCTGTAGCTGCTTCGGATATTGCAATTTAATTTGTAGAAATCTCGAAGAGGGCCGACTTGATCTACTGTTTTCGTCTGGTAACATGTAGTCGTGTTCCAAAAAAGCTCCACGGATTGGTTACATGGGACAGGCTCTCAGATTGAAAGTTCACTATGACTCCTTAGACTGTTCCGCTTTTGGTACCGGAACACTTACAGCAAGTTCGCGCGGAGCTCTTTCCCTCTTGAGGTTGACCGGCTGGTGGTGGGAAGCATTCGCACCATTATCAGCAATTTGTTGTGGGCTCCCGTGTTGAAAAGGCAAATGCGGGGACCGATCCTTGTACACGCAAACCCGCAGACATGTTGACAGGGACATTTTGTCCTGCGTTGTTGAGTGTAGAGCTAAAGAATTGAGTCTGAGTGTCCAAAAACAAGGCCTGCAATTTTATGCAGAACTGGAGGACGGTGTCTTCTTTGGTTGAGCGATTAACATAGCTGGTGGTATAATGAGTTCTTCGGGAAGTTTCGAACTCAGCCGGCCATAAAGAGAGTTGGAGATAAACAAAGCTATCTAGGTTGTTCATTTCGTGTTTAATTCCACAGCCAGATCACCGGTAGCATTTGTACCCGTGCCTCTTTCTTTGTCAGAAAAGGTGATGTGAGGATCATAGGGCGTCGACCGTCAGTGGAGCTTCCGTAAGCGTCAGGATATTGCTGACGAAAAGAGAATTGGCTGAATCTTGGCGTGGGGTCCTCCAGCAAGGCGCCATTAATTAGGTACTTGGCGAAGATCGCATTATGTGAACAGCTTTGCTCCCGTTTGTTCTTATCCGGTAATCATTTTTCCTACCACACCCTCAAGCGGTATGCCCAATTTGTGGGGTGCAGGAGCAACGTCTTCCTAAGAAAATTTGCTGTTTACCTGACTAAATATAGCACCTGTTTTCTTTGCTTTGGCCTTGGGCTTTTGTCCTCAGGTGATTTATCCATCCGCCTTCATGTAAGTCTGCCCCAACCCCCGGCTCACCCTCCCAGTCCCACAGAACCTCTCTTCCTGTGCCCTTCACAGATTTACATAATGTTAATTAAAACGGGCCATCGTTTTTCACTTTTTTGTGCCACAGTTTACCCCCTGCACCATGCGATATTAAACATGCGCGCACATAAATAGTCCCGGATAAGGCTAAATGGATGTAGTTGTTCGTGCGGCTCACAGCCTGTCCAGTCAAGAGTGAACACAATGTGGTAAAGCAACTCCGTTTCAACTGGTGTTTAACATTAACCCCACGTTGTCGTTTAACCACAGAGGCGTGAACCTTGGAAATCTTATTTCTGCCCTCACACCCACCTCAATGGCAAATGTTGAGTTACTTTTCACCATCGTGGCCTGCCAGTTACAACGGTTGTTTGTAGTTTGTTTGTTTGAACTGACTCGACTGCTCTACTGGTTTGGCTGCTCCCCCACCGGATAAACTACCCTCTAGCTTGAGTTCTTTGTTATTGCGTACTTTGCAGTTATGACTGTTTGGCGGCTTACCATCCTGCGCATTTGGACACTGCACGAGGGACGAATACCCCGTGTGGTTATCGAGGCATCCCTCAAGGATGGTCGTCCCATTGCAATTCAGCATGGTGGGGTCGTATCCCCGAAGCAGGTGGGGGCTTTGACCATCGCCGGGGGTTTCAACGCTAGCACTCAATGCCGGAAATTCATGAAAGCACGGCTGTTGTTCACGTGTAGCTAATTTTTTATGTCAGATCTGGCAGTATCATGAATCTGGTAATAAGATTAGATACTGTTGGATGTAGCTGATCCGTTTGTAAGTCAGAAAGGCATGCGGAAGGCTAAAGATAAAATTATTATGCTCAGTATCATTCGATAACAATGTAACACCTACATAATAGGCCAATATTGACCACAGGTTTTATCGTCGCTCCAAGTTTGCCATGCAGTGAGACCGGACGACATTTTTCAGATAATGTGCGTCTCTTAGCTGTTCTGCGCACACTGCTTCACTGCGCGTAGATGCCCCATGTTTTGACGTAGGACCGCCAGTTGAGAAGGAGTAATCCGTCCCAATACAAGCAGTGAACGCATACCTTGATTTTGCGTTATCCTTCAGAGGACAATTTTCTTCCTCCTAGCACGCACGTCCGTAGCCAATGAAGATTCCCGACTCACCCAAAATTAGTCCACCGGGCCACGGTGGATTTTGATTTTGAGCATGACTTCAATGCACCAGATCGCAGTGATGAAACAGCCGAAAACTATCCGGAGACGCTACTTTCACCCCGTTTTGTCGACGCCGCCTGTTCAGGCCAACCCGACTTAAAAACTGCCTAACTGAGTGAAACTGCTATTTTCGACTGGCTCAGAGCTTTAACCGGGCGCGGTGCCGATGGTGTAGTTTGTGTTCGACTGATAGCCTCCTAATTGCTTTCCAGTTTCTTTATAAAATGACAGTAAATACGGAACCTGCGACAATTTGGAGGGTAGCCAATGCATCGTTGATACAACGCGTGACAAAATTTTGCCTGCCCACTCCCTGATCTGCCTAGTTCGAGGTCACGCAGGCTCTCTTATGTGGGATTTTTATTGTGCCTGCCGCATTTGCGGTTCCGGTGGGGACCACAGCGTAAAATTCAACATTCATCACAAAGTCAAGACGGCATTACCGACTCTCTCGCGGTCGGTGTTGGGTTTGATTGCCTTTTAGAAGCTGCTCTGCTTACAATGCACGAATGGGAGGGATGGGAAGGTTCAGCCAGTGCAAGAGCCGCTTTGAGTTCGATAAGGTGCTGACATTCTGTAGCATGTCTCTGATTTATCATGTCCAGGTCCTGCTCAATTAGTTCTCCTAACGGGGTCCAAAAATCTGTACTGTATGGTGATCAAAGACAAGCAAATTAGGCTGCTCTTAGGATATGGTGCTGAACTGTAAGCATCGCAATTGCATACATGATGAATACTTTAGTATCTCCCTTAGTAGTTTCAATGCACCACTACCAAATATCAGACAAAAGCCCCCGCTCAATGATCATCTGAACCAGGATCTCAACGGAATCTGGGAATTTAATGATGGTAAAACTCGCGATCTGATCATGTTTAACTGTCCCCAGTCCCACATTTGAAAGTCCCCCGCTTCGTCAAACTGATTAAATCCGGATTGAAACGTGCTTTGGTGTTTAGTGAACCAACGTTTGAGATCCTTTGCCAATGCAGCACTGAAATTGAGTTGGCGGCAGAAGCTGTGAGCCGATCATTAGACGCATACCCCAAATTTCTAGGAAACCATAGTTTGAACGGAAGAAATGAAAAAGAGCCTCAAGTTAGCCCAAAATAGCAGGGACTTTCAGTGTGTTAAGTGTATCTAAGGTGTGTAAACTGTTTAAGCAATAACCGGATGCTGAAGATCACGAAAGAATCGTTTTACAAAATCAAGCACCGGAGCTGATAAGCGGTGCCGAAGAACGGGGCATCCAGTCACTGAAAGTGCTACCGCGGTTGAGTATGGGATGGTTGCAAGTTATGTTAAGGACAATAGGTGGTCGTTTCTATTAAGCTACAAGGTAAAATTGACCGGAATAATAAATGCAGTGAAGTTAGGCTTTCGCGCTTTAAAGAAGCAGATTTGGCAACACGTACCCGCCCATCCACTAGATCGCCGCTGTGGATGAATCCATGGGTACACGTTTCTAGACGCATGAGCTCCCCGATTTCTAAGGATCAAGTCCATACCACTTAACCTCACGATTGCCTTGTATACAGCATTCTTTAACCTTAACTTCTTTGAGCCCAGTAATGCGTATAATCACTGAATCTTGACAACCCTACATAGGTGTACACATGGTGCACACACAATAATGTGACTAATTGAGCAAGTGGTAATTTTGGCTTTATAACGTTAGGACTTCCGAACAATTTTTAATCCGAAATATGTAATTGACTATAAATTTTGCTTTCACAATCCTTACTGAATGAAAATCACCCCCGGAAACGTCTGTATGGATGCAACCAATAAATAAAACCTTATAATTAGCCAGAGATGATTGTGTATTTTTAAGGCGTGTGGGTGGCAGACGGGCAACATGTATGTGTATGAGGGACCGTCGTCAGCCGTTGGATTAGGTCATCGTGCTTGGCTGAGTTCTCATAACCCGCGTCAAGCATATGGATGGGCCTAGCAGTTGAGATAAGTAGCCAATGTAGCCGATAACATGTACAGTTACGAGTATGGAGGGATATCGTTAGCCGTGGGATTAGGCTATCATGTATATTTGAGGCCTCATAACCAGCGTCGCGCATAGGTATGGCCCTAGAAGTTGCAATGATTGGCCATGGTAAACGATAACGCGTACGATTATCATGATGAAGAACAATAACCGGCCTTATTTTCCTGCAGTGTCGTTGTAATTTATAACGTACTTTAACTAAGTGGCGTCACTATTTTCAATGTGAAAGATATCGCTGTGTTGGTAATTCGCATGCAGAGAGCTGGAGACGCTGCATTATCTAATGACAAGTTGTGTGTATCTGAGAGTGGGGATCATCCATAGTGATGCGCAATCACACCACTGCTGCACCGTGCATCAATGTGTCCTCCATTATTACGCTGAACGCAAGGCAAGCTTCTTAAGAAACCGTGTTGCGCCGAGGTCCGCTAAGCAAAGTAATCTGATTTGTTACTTCTGACGAGTGCAGCGCGTTATTCAGCTATCCATCTGAGTGGAAGTTGCATTGGATTTTCTGCAGATATTACCGCCCAGTCAAAGAACACCGTAGATTGCTAAAATATGCTCAGATTTGATTTTGTGCTTCATCTCGTAAACTGGTAATCACATGCGAATCGGCGGCGGTTGTTGGCTACACCCTTTTTTCGCTTGTGCCTTTTAGATTTACCACAGCTGCCGAACGAAAAGAACAAGACCGACCCGGGAACTTGGGCAAAAGCCTCGATCCTGCGTATCAATCAGCGAATCCGTGTTGGCCTTGAAATTTTGTCCACTTAAACAAAATGATATGAACAACATATCATTGAAACGTGCAGCCGGATTAAAATAACTCCCCGCAAAATTCTCAACTTCGAAAACTCCATACTTTTGGCCAAATTATTTTCGGTTTACTTCTAGTGGTGAGGAGCCCGCGCGTGACTAATACTCGAGGCTGATTGGACAACACTAAGGTCAATCAGGGTATTCCTTCGATTGGTCCGTAGCTGGCTCGCGACACGCCGTCAATTCGGCGTGGTGTGGTATGCACGCTATGGAAGCACCAGGAAACATTGATTTTCCAAAGGTAGGGGTTCACAACTTCTGTGGATGGAAAACAGAATCAAAGCTCTTGTGCCGAAGCCTAATAAGCAAGGCTCCACGTCAACAATATTACAATATTACTGAGCCAGAAATCCAGAACCTCGAACGTGGATTCGAAACTTCTGCCGTGCAGACTTCTCAGGAATGCGCACCTTTCTTGCTCAAGTTAAACTGGGACCAGCTTCAGTGGAAGACTTATACAGGACCATTGTCCAGAAAGTTCACGGGGCTGACGCGATGTTCGTCCCAAAAACCAGCACGCAGTCGGATGAGCTGCAAGCTACCGAAAATGATTCGGCATCTTCTGGAAAAGAGGTATCAACTATTTTTCAAAAAGTTGACTACAGGGGACACAGAAGCTGAGTGGGCATTTCGTAAAATGCGGAACCGCTGTAAATCAGAAGTCCGCCAATGGAACACAAAAACAAGCCACCATTCTGGACTTCGCCCGGAGAAACAGAAATGTGCTGTTTAACTACATGAGACATCGCCACAGAAACAAGCCATACGCGTTCTCCTTGAAGGACAGGAACGGGGAACCCATGAGTGACCCAGTATTGGTTTCTGGGGTCTACAGAGAACACTGTACAGGCCTATATTCAGCCCCAACGTCCTCGTCACGTCCAATCTTGTCAAGGCGTAACTACGAACGGCCTCTAACCGACTTGGTCTCCACGGCGGAGAACATTCGTCAACTCCTGCACGAGATCAACCCGTTCTGCGCGTTGGGGCTCGATGAAGTCCATCCAAGGATCCTGAGGGAAACGTTGTTCACGCTGGCAAATCACTTCTACCTAGTGTTCCGTCAGTCGCTTGACTAAGGCCACCTTCCCTCTGCTTGGAAGGAAGCGATTGTCACACC
>SJOL01006822.1:87854-98679 GCA_004794785.1 Opisthorchis felineus | reverse complement strand
GACATGGTAAGAAGATTTTCAAGCTCAGAGCGCACAATTTCATTAGGCAAATTTTTTTCTCATTTCGGGTAGTAGCTGTGTGGAATAACCTTCCTCCGACGGTTGTCCACGGTCCTTCTAGAACCCAGTTCAAAGCACTATTAGACACTTTTTTATGCGAGTCCTCGCGCTGGCAAGCATACTTCCCCGCGCTGAGAACTTAGTGAGCAGTGCTACACCTTTTTTTCGCATGTGCCTTTCAGGTGTACGACAGCCGCTGAACGGCAAAAACAAAATCGATCCGGGAAACTTGGGCGAAAGCCTCGATCCTGTGTATCAGTCCGTGAATCCGTGAAAAACCTAAATTGCAAGCCCTGTACTTTACACTGGTTCCAATTTTGAAGAAAACCGTTCCCACTGTACCATGGCCTACGTCACCTGGCCGGTGTTGGTGGTGTGGTGCGTGAGGCTGGTGAGCGTGTACAGGTTGTTGTGTCTAGGTGTGCGTGTGTGAGTGGGCAACGTGTTGGCTCTATGGCCTGTATGCACATGTGTGGAGCCAGGGGCTTTCCTGTGGAACCATCAATGTGTGGTAACCATCCTGGCGTGGTCGCACGTGAAATGCACGCTATGGAAGCACCAGCGGGCAGTGATTCTCCGAAGGTAGGTGTTCACGACAATTTATGTGGGTGGAAAGATAGCTCATGAGCCGAAGCCCAGTAATCAGGGTTGTACATCGCCAGTACTTATATATAAATCAACCCAAATGATAGGCACGGTATACTACAGTGGTGATTGTTTACCTGGAGCGGCTCGTCTCCAGAAACTCCCGAAAAGTTACCACCGTGGTCAAGTATGAACCCGCGGGCAATACGCCATCGACCTTTGTCCCAAAACCTTCAACCAACCAAAACATTCAACCTTCAACCCAAAACCTTTAAGAGAGCCAAAGGGAGCAATCAGACACAGTACCAAGAACCGCTGCTACGGGCAGTCGTATTACAGGCGGTTTCGGGGTAAGGTTGTACTGTTGTCTGCCATGGGAGTGTGAAGGTTATAAGTTGGTTCCTCCAAGCGACCAGCGTGTCCATATTTGTGGTAGAATTGATGCTGCCTTCCCCCAGTGTCGACACCGTTGCTTTACTGCCTTACAACCACAAAGATTGTCTAATTATATTTAAAGCCCTAGGGTGAAAAGAAATGCGATTCCATGAGGGATAGACCTGACACTTGCCTGTGGCATGCGTTCTTAAATGCCTGCACCTTCAAGTGTTTAGTCAGACAATCAGACTACCAACTCCACTGACATCGATCAGCCGCCATTTCCTGCAATGTCTCCGGCCAAGTGCAGGTGAAGGGGTCATGGAGGCCCCATCCTGGAAGGCGGGCCGCAACAACAACACCTATACTATTAGTGATCTCTTTCACACCATTCTGCGAGACGAGTTGCCTCAGTGGCTAGAGCGCGGATTTACTGACCGGAAGGTCAGTGGTTCTACTCCAACCTCTGTATCTCGACTGCTTCTGTCTAGGCTTGGGCAACCTGGCAGTATCCCAGCCCTCGCGCTTCGGGTGGCACTGCAGCTAGGCACCGAAAGGGTGTTATAGCCGAACGATTATTATTATTATTATTATTATTATTATTATTATTATTGCTATTATTATTATCATTATCATTCTGCGAAGTCACGTTGTCCACCTCGGGATTCGCGCTATTCTGAAGAAGGCACAGATAACAACGCTCGTCTCCGCAGACGGTGTTTAGGCGTGCAGTAGAACATGGCCGAGCCACCGCAGTTGATGGTGCTGAATGCTTTAAGCGTTTGAAGTACCTGCTACACAAGCAAATACTCACTTTCTGATTACCTCCCTACGAATTCGCTGATGCCATCCGACACCAGCGACCATATAAAAATACAGCCCTTACTGTGGCCTGGTACACGCGACCCTTGAAACCCAGTGATGTTTTTTTGAGGTCACAAGTGACGCACACCAGCAAACGTGTTTCTGGTCATTGAGATTCGTGCACTGACTCCATCCGACACTTCCGTCAAAGCTAATACAACTACCGAGACATGTAAGATTCTCCGCAACTTCCAGTGATTCTCGTTGAATTGTAAGGGGTATGTTCGGAGGCTGCACGTCTTGAAGCATGAATTTGCACTTTGAAGGTGATAGGCGCATGCGGAATAATGGTATGACGGTGGTCAGTTTATTCAACAGAGATTGTGCTGCGCCTCCGTCTTCAAAGATGAGGGTGATGTCGTCCGCGTACTCCAGCTAAAAAGCAAATAAAATCGTTCAGCTGAGGCACCCCTCTGGCGTCTAGTTGCCATGCTACCCGAAGGAAGCATGAGAGCTGATATACTGTCAGGTTGCCCTAGCCTAGGCAGGAGCAGTCGAGATGCAGGGGTTGAGTTCGGGCCACGGAGCTTCTAGCCAGTAAGCTAGCGCCTATACCACAGCTATCTTGAGCCCATATCGACAGGGTTCTCACCTGCAACAGTTCGAAAACCGGGATTTTATAGACCTTCCAGCGTTCGCCACGTTGTTTCATCAATGACGAAGTCGAACAAGGATGGAGTGAGTCGACATGAGAAACCTTTAGGGAGTTCACCACACATTCACACGCACAGAAGTATGTGAATATAGGGACCGGATTATGTTCACTAGCTCCTGGGGTATTCGAAAAGGAAGAAAAGGAAATCGTTCAGCTGTGGCAACCTTTCGGTGCCTAGTTGCTGTGCCAAATGAAGATAGCACGACGGCTGAGATACTGCAAGGTTGCCCAGGCCTAGACAAGAGTAGTCGAGATGCTGAGGTTGGTTTCGAACCACGCACATTCCGGTCATTAGTTTTGCGCCTCAGCCACTGAGCTATCTGGGGTGCATCTAGAGCATTCCCTGTTGAGCAAGTGGGGTTAATAGCACTGATCAGTCGGCAGAATTCAATTCCTTCAAGTCAAGGACCACCAAGATTGTGGGTCATCTAAAGAGAAATAAAATATAAAAATACATTAAAAAAAACATAAATATTTGTAAAAATATGAATAAAAAATAAAAAAGTAAAAATAATCTTCCGATGACCATCTTCCATGCCACTCAAAGGAAGTATGAAGGCTGAGATACTACCAGGTTGCCCAAGCCTGGACAGGAGCACTCGAGGTGCTGAATTCGGATTCGAATCATGGACTTTCGCGCCTTATTCACTGAGTTACCTCCAGCTGTGCACATGGCGTTGCTCTAACACCTGACGCAGTGTGAAGATGTGGCCGACGCACCCACTATCCGGTCGAAATCCCACTCGATGCTTATGGATCCAGGATTCGCATGTCGCCTTAAGACGGCGAGGAATCAGCGACTCCAGGAACCTTGTTAAAAGGGGAGTCACACTGA
The DNA here is from genome assembly GCA_004794785.1 of Opisthorchis felineus. Lineage (NCBI taxonomy): Eukaryota > Metazoa > Platyhelminthes > Trematoda > Opisthorchiida > Opisthorchiidae > Opisthorchis > Opisthorchis felineus. The sequence continues at coordinate 95,305 of SJOL01006822.1, read as the reverse complement.
CGCCCCTGTGGTTACTACATTCACTGCGGGTACCGTTTTTGAAAACGGGCACTATTATCTACTCATTTAAATGTATTAACGATCTTTTTCTCAGATAGATGCAGATATGCCAGACGAATACTGGTTGAGGAATTCATCGCCATCTTCGAACAGAATAGATGGAAGGTCGTCAGGACCAGGAGCACAATGGCGCTTGCTGAGAGATATATACTCAGACACTTATTAGGCTTAAGGGGGCTCCATATTCATATTCCGGGTTTCTGTTGAAGTTTGGTAGCCCAGCCTGGACCAACTGTGCCCAACGTATTAGCATTATCCTTTGCTGCATATTAGAAAGCCGTTTTGATCGCTGATAGTTTCACTGACAAGGCACTTCCGAGGACCAGTCGAACGGATCTAGTGGAACAGCTTGTGATCGTTTCCAGCATTCTTCTCATCTTCCACTTTTCCGGCTTTACGGGTCCACCAGGCTTCTGGGTCTGCAGCGACACTCAATTTTACCTAAAAAATTGTTCAGCTGTAGCACTCTTTCGGTGCCTAGCTGCCATACCACCTGAAGGAAGCACAAAGGCTGGAATACTGCCAGGTTGCTCAAGCCTAGACAGGGAAAGTCGAGAGGCAGAGGTCGGGTTCGAACCACGGATCTTCTGGTCAGTAAATCCGCGCTCTAACCACTTGAACCATCTCGCTCCCATCCGGCAGGTACACAACGAGCCGGATCTAATAAGTTCTTTTGGTTTCTGGGTCCACTGGCTTTTCAGTGGCTAATCGAGGTGTGTTCGTGTTGCGTAGATCTGAAAAGCTGTGGCGCACAAGTGCATGGTCGCATTCCACGGTGGTATTCTAGAAGAATTGGTAGGAAGTGATGAACCGTCGCCATCGGTTACTGATTACAATGTGGTCTTTTTGAATTCGTGACTAGTTTGTTATTGGATACCATGTTGTCAAGTGATTTCTGCTGTTCCAAAAGTTGGTACTGCATAGGAACCGTATGTGGTGGGCACACATCTGAGACATGCACTGTCCGTTGTCCGTCCATCGCGTGTCCAACCCAAGATGACTACCTAATTGGGCCCTAACAGCTCTTATTCTACTTGCTTGAGCGCTCACATCAGTAGCAACCACAACGATGTACTTTCAGCCCTTTGTAAGAGAGCATCTGGAGCATCATGGAAGTTGCTTTTGACAGATTAAGAACCACGGTCCGTTGGGGCGTAAGCAGACATAATGAACAGGGAGCTCTGGACCTCATTTTCTCTAATTTCTCCCAGAGACGTTGCCAGGGCGCAGGGGCGGCTATCAGCGGGTATCCATTCAAGTAGGGACGCTTCCGCCTTATCTCTCAGCACAATTCCCACCCTGCCATATCCAGATGTCGCCGCTTCCGCATCACCAGAGGTGCGCAGCGAGAACCCGGTGAGCGAGGAGACAGTCAGTTCAGTTAAGATGTCTGCCTCCTGTATCATTGTTTCTGACAGACAGCGTACATCAATGCAGAGGGAATCCAGTGTACGGGCAAGAGCTGCTTGTTGTCCAACTTGCTTCAGTGTGTGAACATTAAAGACACCTGAGTAGACCTGCTTTCAGGTTCTGAAAGCAAACTTCGAAGTGTTTAGGGTATTTACTGAAGTCGGTCACACGGAACTTGCAGCTGAGCCTGATGCGTGACAAACAGATTGTTCAGTCCTAGTGCTGGGACAGTATACGCGAAAGTGTAAGAAGGGAGGCGTGTTGCTCGAGATGCATAGCTTAGACCTAGTTGGTTGCGCCTTCCCACAAGGGGAGGGCTCCGCGTCTTTTAGGGTTACGGCCAGTACCATCCAATAGGGGCGAACATCAGAAGACGTATTATTCGAAACGAACTTCAGTAGGTGGTTTTATACAGTTTGTTTTATGCCAAGGTCGAGATACCAAAGGGTGAGACAGCTCAGTGGTTAGAGCGCGAATTTACTGACCCGACGTCTACATCTCGATGTCCCCTGTCTAGGCTTGGGCAACCTGGCAGTATCCCAGCCCTTGTGCTTTCTTCTGGTGGCTGGCAGTTAGGCACGGAAAGGGTGCGACTGCTGAACGAACGAGTACCAAGGTCCGAGGACTTCTAAATGTTCAAGCGATGTGTGCGCATCTTGCACGCCCCTGAAAGTCGTAACGAAACGCAGCAACAAACAAGCGCCTGATCGGTGTCCACATAGTTCCCAAAACGGGCGTGAAGCAGTAACTGAATCACTCCCACTATTGTGAATGGTAATGTGGTCTATCTGTATTGTAGGTTGGCTTGCATGCGTGGGCACCATACGGCCGAGCGGTTTCGGTTATTTCAGAAGACAGTGCTGCACATTAACTGTCTGTGGCCAGCATATAACTGCGACGGGCGTTCGCCATTGTCCGTGCGTCCATGACGGCTACCCAGTGGAGTCTCAGAAGCGCTAAGCCTACCTAGTTGGGCATTGATATCCCCGGCAACCACGACAGTATCGGGTTCCCTAGACTGCCGCAACAAGGCGCTCAAAGCGTGGTGAAAAACATCTTTGAGAGCATAGCTACAGTCTTTTGGGGATGTAAGCAGATACGATGAATTGGCAGTGGTTGTCGAGTCTACAGGGTACTTTCACGGACGTTTCCAAACTAATTACACAGTCCTCTATCAAAGAACAACCATTCAAACGGACGCTCCTCAGCCCGGTGGCTTAGATCAATATCAACGCCCTGTAGAAACAGCCGCAGCGGCTTCTGGATCAGCAGAGGTGCGCGACCAAAAGCGGGCGAAAACTGATGGGGAGGTCAGTTCAACAACCTTACCTGGGTCTTGGAACCTCCTTTCAGGGAGACAGCACACACCAATAAGGAGCCAATCCAGTTTATATGCAAGAGCAACCTGTTTTCCGGCTTGTTTCGGAGTGCGGAGGTTGAAGGCTGTCAGATTAACTGAGCGTCGGGGTTTGAAGAATGATTTAGAAGTGTCTATGGTTGTGGCAGCCGAGGTAACCAAAGATGGTGCAGCTAACGGCAATAGGGAGCGAACGGATCTGTCAGTCCTTAAGAGTGGGTCTACGGGGTTGTCGCCAACAACGATATAAGGGGGAGGGAGAACGAATATGTGAAAGAAAAGGAAGGGAGGCGTCAGCAGTAGCCCATTTCCGCTTAACTGCCCTGTTGTATGCATCAAGTAAAATGACCCGAATGATGTGGCTGTTTTGCTCGACGAGGGATGGAGTGCGGCGACAATCAGAATAAGAACGGAAAAGACAGGGACCAGAAGCTAGGCTTTATTCATCCAAAACTTTGACACTGCGAACTGAAGCGAGAAGTGATTTAGCAGTGAACGATGAGAACCAGAGCAAATATGCAACAGTGGGATGACAGTACTTTTAGTTATGAGGGGTACATTTCGCCATTCTATTCTGCCTTCTAATCTTGACTTGGAACCACTCGACTCTCTCAACAGTCGTCAATCAAATCCTCTGGCTGGAACGACTGACCGGAAGACAAAGACATTTGTGGGGGATTGCCGGTGCATTATCTTTCTTGAAGCACAAGTCACCATGCCTGTTCCAACCCCCAACCTGGAGGACCACCAGGCTGTGTTGGTCGGACCTTTATCTACTGACGTACCTTATATGAGAAGCTCTACTGGTCTCAGATTGAAACCTTGTATAGCTCAACGGATCATAGAGGTCCAGACACCGCCACTCTAGGAGAAGATCTGGTCTCTTCACATTAGCCTGTGGTGGAATCGGAGATTATATCCGGTCTCATCCTTCGAAGGTTGACTGGACGCGGAGAGAGGTGGATCCGTGAAGATCAAACTGGGCTCCTTCCTGCAAGAGAATGCTTTGGTCACATATTCACTGTCCGACACATTCTGGAGCAGCCACACTGCTTCCAGTAACCAACGACGGTCGTGTTTCTTAACTTGAATGCTGCTTTTGACTCCGCTGATCGTCGGGCACTCTGACAGTGTCTATTGAACGGAGGCATCACCCATAAGTTCTTACCTTACTTAAGGCGCTGTACACCAACCCTATGGACGCATGGGGCTCTACGGCCCATTGCATCCAGTGGTGCCAGGTATGGGTGTTCATATTCAATTTTTTCTTCAGCTTTGTCATCAACATGATTATAGAAGATTCACTCCCAGCCTCTTATGTCCGTAGGATCCAAATGCTCTCAGTGCGTTCGCTCACGAGTTTCAAGTGCGCCGACGACATAGCTCTTCTTCGATCTGGTGCCATCGCAATATAAACAATGCTAAATAACCTGAATTTTCCTGCCTCACGGCTCGGTATGCAGCTCGCACCTCATTCAGCTGTAGCACCTTTTCGGTACCTAACTGCCATGCCACCCGAAGGAAGCACGAGGGCTGGGATACTGCCAGGTTACCCACGCCTAGACAGGGGAAGTCGAGAGGCAGAGGTCGGGTTCGAAGTGGTCAGTAAATTCGCGCTCTTATCACAGTCATCTCGCCCCCAGCTCGCCAGCTCCTACCTACAAAGTACAGATTGCTGCTGCAAGACTGGTCAGGATCTAACCAGGACTTCAGTTGATCCGATTGGAACAGTAGGCAAGCTTCTACCTAGCTAGCCGTCCCATTTGCCTAGCTAAAGACGATGTTTTCGCTCGAGTTGGGAAGACCGGAGCAGCTTTTGTCAACCTGAGTCATCCGTGGTTCGGGCGTGACAACTTTTTTCACTGGCAGAGTTTACAGTGCAGCGGTGCGCTCCATATTGTGATCAGTCGGAAACCTGGCTATCCAGATCTGAGGACTTTAAAAACTTTCAGTGTTTGACTATCAGTATCTTCGGAGCATTGTCCGAGTTTTACTAACGGATCAGTAATGCTGACTTACGTCGAGCGGTTTTGAGGGGAAATAACTCGCCCACAATAAATAAGCTGATAGTGCTTCATAAGTTGCTCTGCCTTGGTCACTTGCTCCGTATGCCAGTCAACCAACTCCTTCAAAGATTCCGTTTCGCACAGCTACGCGGAAGGTGGAAACGAGCCAGGGGGTCAAGCAATGACTTGAAGAAAGCCCCTTTAAGCAAACTCAGCCTCGCTGGTCATTGCCGACTCCCTGGATGAGCATTCCGAGATGGGACAAATCAACGGTTAGAGACATTGGCGGACGTAGTCCAGTCACACGCTCAATGGCGCGCATGCATCCAAGCTGTTGTCTTCAAAGCATAGCTTCCCTCCAGATCCTTTCAGTGAAAAATATACAGTCACTCATGGATTCACGCGTCAAGGTACCAGCTACTGCCTCCAACGTGTGATTGCCCACCCCTGTCGTCCCAGATAATTGGCCGGCGAAGCCACCGAACAACATTTACTCGATTTACAGATTAAGACCATGATGATTAGTTCAGACGTTACAGGGAGGTTGGATGTCTACTATTCTGACCTTCGGAATACCTACACAACTTCCCATCTGATATGTGATGGGGTAACGAGGACCACTACTCCGTCGTCAGTTTATGCTTGCTTGCTTTTGGAGGATCAAAAAGGAGGGCTTTCTTGATGCATTTTAAGTTGGTTTGGAACTTTCTGTTTTATGAGTTAGACAAGCAAACTGTTTTGCATGGCTGACGAAATATGTGGTCTAAAATTCAAACCCCAATATATTTTCAAGCTGAATAACCCTATAACAGTCAAGCTTCTGTGTTGGGCGCACGTTTATAGAATCTGTGAGGCCTGGACAAAGAGCACATTAAGCACGGCCCAACGTCATACCAATCCTTTGATCGGGATTTCAGAGTGAAGCACACAAGGGGCATGCCTGCGTACGACCACCAAGCTTCGCTAAGTGGAAGAACGTCGACTCTTCAGGGATTGGGAAACATCAATGGATACCCGTGAGAGAATTGTTTCAGGTAAGGAATTTATAATAATGCAAACACGCAAACATCTTGGCTGAAGTTAGCCATGGACCGCAATCCGCCTGGCAGACATATAGATAAGAGGTCTGGTGTATTAGGAGTTGGGTAACAGTAAAAGTGAACCAAGTTCATGATAGGGTTGATGCTAACCATTTTCACTTCGATAGGTTAGTATCAGGATAACACGGATTAGATTTCAATGGAGCTCACCCTAATGGGTTGAAAGCCTCCGGTATCTCTACTGTTTTTTCTCAATAAGTTTGTCTCGTTTGAGCAATAGGACACAACTTTGTATCACATGGTCTGTGTATGGCCGAATATAGGGGAAACTTAATTTTAGGAATAGGTGTGGTCCATAATGTCCAAAGATCCGGTTTGGAACATGAAGTTTTTTTGTATCCAGTTTTTGCTTGCCCGTTACTCAGATATCTCCTTCCCCAATATTACGACGGAACTGGATACTGTTTATATTTGTATACTAGAAACCGGTTATAGTGAATTGTTTGCACCAGCAAAGCGGTTCATTTTAACGAAGAGGCCCTCATACTAGTCATAATTGTCCTGCGTCTACAGGGAATTGAAAGACTGTCTGACGCGAGTGTCATGTATAGCATGCTGACGAAAACAAAAAAAATCGGTGTCAAGCAGAAAAACTGCACTTCGTGATGCAGTCGAGAGTTATGCACTTTCATCTTTGTCCTGTTGGTCTGTGCTTTTCACACCTCGCGTATTCTGCGGAATTTTTCAGTTTCTTCATCTATTAGTTCACCGGTTACCAACAAACTGTCGTCCAACTAAATGATGGACTCACGATCTCTTTTGTACTGCTTTGGGATAGTGGAACTGTAATAAAAAAAGTGCCCAGATAGGTCATATCCGAAGTGAGTACACAAGAGATCTACGCGTTTAGGTACTGTGAATTGTTTTTTGGTGAAAATGCTCTAAGGTGACACTTTGCATTCCTTCGGCTTATAACCTTGCTAAAAAATTCCAGCGCTTTCGCTGTAAGCGCCCATATAATTATGTTGTTCGGGTGAAGGAAATACTACGGTCGGCCGGGGCTAGGTAAACAGGTTGGAGTGGTTAAAAAAATTATCTCACGGTGTAGTTGCGGTGACGCAATACCATTCAGTCACTTGCACACAGGTACACTGGATGGCTGAAGAACTGGAGGTTGATCACCTGCTTGAATGCTACTAAACAGGTGGTTTTACAACGGTAGCCAGGGGGTCGTTGTTACTGCAGCTTGTCGTCCTAAAGTTGCCTAGCGAGCTCGCTTGCTTTGTAATTAACCGCGACGCTGCCTGATGCGTAGGATGGCTGGTCACAATCCTTGTCCGGTAAGTTTCTCTGCGAATGAAGTTACTGCTATGTTTCATTCTCGTTTTCCGCGTTTCAGCCTTGAATGTCCCCCAAAGTATGTTGTTGAGTGCGATTTTTTAAAATGCCAGTTGTGCAAGAAGACTTGCGGCGACGATCCTCACCGCGCTCACCCGTGCCTACTTTCCGCGGTGCCAACAGACAAAAAGATGAATCCAGTTCGAGTGCAGGTCTTGAGTATTCGGAATCCAGTACAGT
>SJOL01006822.1:50649-84207 GCA_004794785.1 Opisthorchis felineus | reverse complement strand
CCATGTTCGTACCAACACTTTCATTGTTGTGAACTCGATGGTGGGCTACCAAGCCAGCTTTCGATTTGCAGCACTTGCCACATTCCTCACACGTGAGCCCCACGAGTCTCCTGTGTACTGGTTGGAACTGGCGCGGAGGCGCCAGATGATTCGTAGTGTACATTGTCGAAAGTAACCAGCACATTGAAACCAAACAGGGTGGTTAAACCAATCTGGAGTTGCTGAACTCTTAGCTCACCCAGACTGGCGTCCAGGCTCCCCAGTCGGCACCACGAGGAGGTGGTTCAGCTCGCCGCTGCCGCGGAGCCACAGCTCTCAGCGAAGGCCGAAGTTATTTGCCGTTGGGACAACCGTCGCCATGTCTATACGTCATATCGTTTTTCGTTAATTATTGTAGTGGCGCTTGCCTTTAATAGGGCAATCATCAGAAAATTTGCCTCCAGAATGTTCTCGTCTCTCCCTAAATTTTGGTGACGTTCGAAATCACTTCCAGCGAGAACAGTTCACCTTAACTGTAGCGTAAGCCAACTGAGTAGTCCGCACCCTTTGATGATTGCTCGTATTCTTTATTTTCGCAAGTACACACGTGTATTTCAGTGTTGGAAAATAAATAGGAATCGTCGTGAATGAATGACAGTGAACGGTCGTATGCTCTTGATAAAGCCATGGTGACGAACAATGGTGACAAGATTACGTCCACTTATGGATTGGGTTGATCATTACTCGTCATCTATGTTTTTTACGCTTTGAGGCCCAAGCCGAGCATGATACTGTTGATAAGTTGGAGCGTGGTCTGTGTGTGATGCTCTTCACATAGACGTGATCATTCTGCTCAGCGACAGAATGGCGCGTGATTCATCACTGACCGTGTTCGAATGAGAACAAATTGCTGAACACATGGATACTAAGTGTACCGCACCAAATAGATGTACTTCACTGTTACAGATTTTTGAATATCCCGACGGGGACTTTGGTTTAACATAATATGGACGGCATCAAGCAAGAGTAGCACCTGATCAGCGTCATATGCCATCAATATGGATATCGAAGGACAACTAGTGCATGTGGAGATATACACTGGTGCAATCGTCACTGTACTCTTAGCGCAACAAGCGTTAGCGACTCGCAAAAGTTAGTTGTAAATACACCAGTGGACCGATTCCAACCTCAGAAAAAACTGTGGTGTCCATATGCTAGGTAATTCGTCAGCTCATTCCCTCCTACTCTCTGTGGTGGGAAGAGATCGTTCTAGACTTCTTGGTCACCCTTGGTTGGTAGCTTTTTCAGAATTCCTGTGTGCAGTGTAATTACCTTTATCGCTCAACGTCACACCCAAACATTCTCAGTGGGGCCAATATCCGGAAGGTTTGCTCCATCAATCGTGCGCTTGACATTAACTATCTGTACTTGTCCTCTTTGGTCAGTGAAAATAGCGGCTGTAATACCTCCTGTTGCTGTAGCACAACAAAGCGCTTGGACAATTTTGACTGAATCCCTTCTCATCTCCTATTCCTGGGCGAAGTAAGTGATAAAATAACTAATCGTTTAGCCATTACACCCTTCCGGTGCCTAGCCATGATGCCACCCGAAAGAAGCACGGGAACTGGGATACTTCCAGGTTGTTCAATCCTAGACAGGGGAAGTCGAGAGGCAGAGGTCGGGTTCGAAACACGGACCTTCTGGTCAGTAAATTTGCGCTCTAACCACCGAGCCATCTCGCCTCCTAGACAGCAACAGTCGAGATACAGACGCTGGATTCGAATCACAGATCTCCCAGCCAATACTTTCGCGCCTTAACCACTTAGCTATCTCGGATGACGTACTGTTCCATGCATCTTATTAAGCCGTGGATGTGACTTGCTTCAAGATACGATGATTTCTTCCTATATATAAAATACACAGCAACCCTTATGCTTTTCTTACTCAAACGCAGTGTCTGTCTTAACTTGGGTATACTTGTTTTCGGCCACACACTGCACATACTATCAATGTGTTCATCCATTTCTCCTCGTTCGAACGTGGACAGTGATAAGCCCCACGCTATTCTGTTCCTGGGCTGAATGCTCACGCCCACATGATGGGTATTGATCACAGGCTATTCTTCACCTCGAGGCTATGTGCTGTTGACCTGTGAAGTGACTAGCGTTTTCGGGTTGCGAGATCGGCATTGGGTTTTATGCTTCATTTAGGTGCCTTTCAGGGCTTGCTTGCTTCAGTGGCATCTCGCACCCTTGAGACACCTTAGGCATGACAACGTATTTGTATTCATTTTTATCGAAGAACTGGGTCTAAAGACCGTTGTCTCATAGGTTGTGCAATTTTCTTTCCAAATATGATCACTTGTTTCTGAAATATAGTTGGAATTTTCGGGTGAATGCACTGGCCTTGTTCGCATTTCGTGCAATGCACTGCGCCAGTATCCATCTACGCAATCGTTTGATAGTGTTCTCTTTGGATTGAGAAAAATCTCCGAAAACACTGATAGATGGTCTCGAAAAATGTCAGAACCCTCCGTTCCTTTTTTCCTGCCAGCTCACTCGTGTTTCCAAATAAGTACTCCTCATCACTCAATCGGTGAGGAGATGCCGAAATAACACTTTCATTATAAGCCTTCTCATATCTTTGACCCACCAGATTTCATCTCAGCCTGTCTTGCTCATAGTTCCATAGAAGCTACAGTTGAAGACTCCCTGAGCACCTGCAGGGGCATCTATCAACTTGTGCGCAAAGAAGGACGGTCCAGAATCGTTTTTTTGGTTTTTCTCTGGCGCTGATCGTGAGTGGCGGACATGAGTGTAGTTTTAGGGGCCCTTTCTGCTCGGTCGATCGGTAGCTTACTAGAATTGTTGGTTCTTTTATATTCCTTGCGGAGTTTGTTTAACATAACTTCCAAGCTTGTGATGAAAGGTCAAACACAGTTTCGGTTAAACACGATGTGCTTCACTCCTTCAGTGCGAATAAACATGCTAAAAACATTGACATTTGTGGTACCTATTCGGATGCAACGTAACTCCATGGCTCTGTGGACGGATTCAAAAGTCCTTGTCACTCGCATGTTATCAATTGGATACGTTTGATGCGAACTGTTGTTTATATAGGGGTGATTAAAATGCGGGGATCACGGCCTCACACCAGAAAACGGTTATGATTATCTGAGAGGCTATCTATTTGTGCAAAATTGTGAACCTCTCCCTTCGATGTATCGAGAATCTGGTTTGTTAAAATCCGCAGGAAACAGGTTGTCGCTACCTCTGAATCTGGAGCTGAAATTCCAGATGTATTTCAATCACATGCCTGGCATTGTTTGTCAACTCTACCCATTATTTGTCGAAGGCTCACCTGCCTCGTTCTGGAATTCCTCATCTCTAATCCAACCCCCGTCCTCGTGGGTGGCATTGTTCGACACTTCCACGTTCTGCTTTGGAGGGAAACAGAGTGAAGTGAACCACGAACGTCGGTTACCTTAAACAGAAATTGCTACCGACGCTCATCTAGAAAGGCTGTGCATGTGTCGATTCACCAACCAAAACGTAGCAAGATACTTAAAATGGTTAAACTGAAGCTTTAATGTGCCCCGTGATCATTGGCCAGTTGTTATCTGCTCGTGGCCGTTTCAACTTCGCATTGTAAACATGTCCATAGCGCATTTAGCTGTAGGTTTTATAATCCAGTTATGGAGGCAGATCCACTTTAATACCACTTATCCACAAAACTTCCAGTGCAGGCTTTTCAAAAATGTACAAACTCCGCGCATTAGCACATTTCACCTCCCATTTCATGTATATATGACGCGCAAAACCCAATTTATTTCTATTACGGGGAAAGCCGGATATGGATGTTAAGTGGTATATTGAAAGGATCACAGAACGTGCTCAGAATGTTGACCCTAGTTCTTCTTGCCATCAGAATTTTGTTTCCAGAATTAACCATGGACTTGTATGAATGTGGCTTCCGTCATTCTATGTTGGACTGCTTCTGTGGCTCTAGTGACCAATGCCTGCTGGGCAAGATGGTTCAGTGGTCAAAGCACGAATTTACTGACCGGAAGTTCCGTGGTTCGAACCCGACCTTTGCATCTCGACTTCCCCTGTCTAGGCTTGGGCAACCTGGCAGTATCCCAGCCCTCGTGCTTCCTTCTGGTGGCATGGCAGCTAGGCACCGAAAGGGTACTACAGCTGAACGATTATTATTATTTATTTATTTACACCTTCAACTTCAGATAGCCCCACAGAAAAAATCCAGCGTTATTAAATTCCGGAACTTTGAGGGTCATTCAACTTGCAGCTAGGAAATTTAATGTATGTATAAGATGTTGCTGCTCTATCCTCTTGGAACCATTTATAATTTTTTGAAGTGTTTTTGAGAGCTCGAACTTACTGGCCGGAAGGTCCATGGTTCGAACCCAACCCCGGCATCTCGACTGCTCCTGTATAGGCTTAGGCAACCCGCTAGTATCATAGCTCTCGTGCTTCGTTCGTGTGGTGTGACAGCTAGGTACCGAAAACGTTTTATAGCTGAACGAATGATCTTGAAATGGTAGATATTTAATGAGGAACTCACGATGCACCCGACAATGTCACGCTGGTAGAAAAGTGGTATAAAACAAACGGCATTTAGCTTTTACGTCGATGTTAACGTTCCTGGTCTTTCTGGTCCTGCAATTAATTGTTGCCCGTTATGCTTTGGGTTGAAAGGTGTGTTGGTTAACGAGACGTTTCATAAATGAGTGTGGCTTCAACACGTCATTCCTGATACAGGAGAGCCCATGTGTTTTGCACATATTCCATAGCCAGGAGCTATTGAAAGTACCTTATGGTGGTTGTGCGAAATTAATCAGCGATAAACGTTTATCGAGTTCTGTCCGTCCCAAGCTACTCAACCAATACCACGTAAGTCCTGCACTATCGAACGGAACACACATCTGTGTGTGTGAGGTGTGTGAAACAATTGGCCCGTTGTTAGTGTTGACAGATTTCTCCGCATTCCAACAGGTCCACAAACGTTTCCGCACAATGTTCCCCTGGTCCTGACCAGTGACGTGCATCGTTTTTGAATTTGAAAACACGTGTGCACCATTTTCCTGTTATTCTGATGGTCGGTCGGACAAAAACACACTTAGACTAATAGGCACCTAAAACAATGGGCCATTTACTAACACGATACACAGAAAAAATTAGTCTTTCGCTAAAACGATATGGCATACGAAGTGAAAATTGCAGTGTATATTATCGCTATAACGTCGTCGGAAATTACTTAGTGTGACCACACAGATTTTACGAAAGTTCGCACACGTTCGATACTTGTACACTCCCCTGGAGGCATTTGCTTATCACCCTCTGCACATTCATGGCTGAAGTACCTCTTTGTCTCGAGAACTTTCCGGCTCATCACCTCACTAGTTCCCTGTGTACGATGCCTTCTCTCCTCTCAGTTTATGTGCATTGGGTGAACCATAAAACCGGAACGCTAAAAAAACAATAGACTTTGTGCTGAAGTCATGGCCCCCAACAGATATCCATATGACCTGAAGCTACTCTCGTGGAGTTCACAAAACAAAATTTTCTGTCGGACATGTTTTGATGTGTGGTCCCTCTGAAGAGATAACACCCCCTAGAAGTGACCTCCGTTCCACCTGTTGGTTTATCTTAGGAGGGATTTCTGCACACAGAAAAATAATTAATTAGATGAGTGGGTTTGGCTGATAGATGTCAGTTTGTGCATGTAAAAAGCTTGAGGTCCAAAGTTTAGAATGTTCAAAAGTTTGAACGAAGGTCACTCACTCCACCGGAAACTCCCCAGCTGAATGCAGTAGTAGAAGTGTAGCGGATAATTCATATCTTGATACGCCTTTTGAAACGTGGGTCGTAGCTCAATGTTGCGAAAACACCCCGAACTTGGTCAGCCCTTCAATACTATTCATAAAGTTGGTGAAATCTCTGGACGTCCCAGTTTATTGTTGACTGGTTTACATTTTGGCAAGAGTCACCCCACGTCCTAAGTTACAGATAACTAGGAACCAAGCCATCAGACTGATTCTCTTTTAGGTAGTTCTATCCTGTCTCTATCAAGTGTGGAAGGATATATTCTCAGACACTATCCACTTAATGCTCTAAACCCGTTGATATCAGTGTGTGATCAACCCGAAGTGGATGCACGCCCCCGTGTTTATTCACTGAGCGCAAAAAGTAAACCGTAGGACATTTTTCTGTCTGGTAGTTGTTCACACCCTGATCACTTAGCGTGGATACTTCATGGAGCTCAATTCCATAAAAACCCGACGCTCTTAGATTGTTCAATCAGGACACCTCTCAAGATGAACAGTTAACATTTTTTCTGTGGAAAACAGTTTCCGCTCAAGGTTCTATGTAAAAGTCCGGGGAAAATATTTGTTTGGAAGCCCCCCATAGGGATCAATGGAGAAGCCGTCTTATTTTCTATCTGTCTTGTTACCTATGTCATGGCGAACGAGATGTTCGAGAGATTTCGTTCTCATGTATTGCAGCGTGACCGGGAACTGTTCAGCAGTGCGCACCGACCATACTGTAAAACATCTGTGACGGATTCGCGGAAAGTTTCACCGAGGTCAACCGCATCCCCCCGGCCCGCTGACCAGGTACTCCGAACACGCGACCCTGTTTTTCAAACATCCAACAACTCTGAGCCATGTAAGAACTTTAATTTGATGCTGTATGACGGCAGCCCGACCTCGGCGCCCGTTGGTGGAGGCACTATTGTCGATTCTGCTTGTCTCACTACTTCTGGCTACCAGATGACGGACTTTGTGGAGCGTGTAGATCGATTGACGGTTTCTTCTTTGCAACCAGTCCACAATTTGGTCATCACTAACGGTACAACTGGGAACCCACGTTACAGGATGACTGGCCCTCCTATGCCAGCCAACTCAACGCGAAGAATGGTAGACTGCAAGCTTCAAGATGTAGAAGCCGTAGACGCAAAACCAGAATCATCAGTTGATGCGCCATTACTCGCAATCGAGGGACCGCGGGATGTTCTTGTGCGGGACTTTACAAGATCCCATCAAGAACCTTACGTAGGCCTGTACAACCATGGAAATACGGTATGTTTGTTCATTTCTTATGATTTACAGTTTTAAGACCATGTGCGCCATTCACCATGTCTGTTTGATCTGTGTTCTTTTAAAATAAATGAATCATAATTTGCTCAATCTATCGCGAGCAACAACATTCCTAGACTCACGACTGACATCGCTATCACACACATCGTCAATCGTTACCGTTACTACTGTCTTAACGACCGTCAGCACCGTCGTTGTTCTCATTAGTCTAGCCGAAATTCTCACCGGCAGCGACACCAGTGCTGTCGGACTCTTCATCACTGCTACGCTTTTTCCAGTATTTCAGCCTCACTGGTCACACGCTTCCTACACATGCAGATCAGCCCGACCCGTGTTCGCACCACAATTCTTTCAAAAGTTGTCATCTGCTAAGTCCAGCTGATGTTATCCATTGTGCAGACCACCGATGTCCTTTCCGCATGACTGATTTGAAATGGACCTTAAACATTCATGACCTTGATGCTTGTATTGAAGTCCGGTGTACACTGGAGTAACGATGTCCCATTCAATGACATTGTCCTCAGCCTTTAGCGAGATTGATTGTGATGGCCGACTGCTTCCAGGTACATGAAAGGAAGAAAACACATCCGGGTCACTCACGAAGAGTAGTTCCGTCGTTAAAGAGAGCATACCAAGGCACGATTGCTGTGTAGGTTCTAAATTTTGCTCTGGGTCCCGGAAAAATCGTTTTCCGAAATAAGCAGTTAGACCTAATACACTACTCATGGGGTTGCTGAAAACTCTTCGACAGCCCACGACCGGTTTCGCCCTTCTTGGGGCCCGTAAAGACAAACTTGGTATACATATGAGTGTATAAGTTAAATATTTCTTAGTTGTTTCGTTTTGGGAGCTTTTGTTTGCACAGGATGTTTCGTCAATTACCCAACTGGATACCCCACTGCAGGGTCCATGGTTGGAAAACAACCCTGACTTATTGATTGTTGCTCTCTAGGCTCTGGCAACCTGGTAGCATCTCAGCCCTCATGCTTCCTTTGGGTTGTGGGAAGGCTATGTGACAATAGGATGTCATGTCTGAATCAATCTTGAATGCAACAGATCTACGTTGTCCGTGCATCTCGAGTTCAAGTCAAAGTGACCACCCATTCAATCCTCTTCAGCACTAAGTCTGCGTACTTTCGTGCCCGTGTGAACACAACGATGTCCGCGCTTTTAGCTTGTTCTAAAGGGCACCCAGGGCTTCATGAAAACTTCATGTCTTTGACAACGCCAGAGCTACAATCCAGTGCGTGATAAGCAGGTATAATAAACACCGAGCGACGAACCTGCCTTTCTCGGAAGTTTTTTTCCACAGACGACACCAAACAAACCGAGAACGCATCCAGTAAAGGTAGAGGTGCTTCGGCTCGATGGTTTTTTGACACAACGAGACCTTCAGATCCGGCTGTTTTGGCCTCTGCGTTACCAGTTGGCGATGTGGAGGGATTGGCGAGGCAGTCTCAGTACTTGCGTCCTGCCTCCTTGTTTCTGATAGGCAGCACACGGTTCGCGCGGAAAGAATTCAGCAAGATCAGCTTCTGATCTTACTTGCTTCGGAGAGTGAAGAAGAAGCACAGCTAGGTGAACCATGTTTTTTGAACCTGAAGGTTGGTTCCTCAGCTTAGTTCTCGGTCTGAGCCTCCCAAGCTAACGTTCACGTCTAAACAATCACCAAAGGTGTACAAGGTATATTAACGCCCAAAACCAAGTCAAGAACACTTGTACAGTGCTTCATACATATAGTGTAAGCGGCGACAACTTTCTGAAAATTCTGACGCCTTCTGGATGCGCCATTGACAACCGGCATTAGTCCAATACTGCGTCATGATTGCCTGTTGGGTCCAGATTTTCGACTAATCAGATCTCGGCTTGATGCCGGACCGGCAAACGTCCCGAACTTTTGGACAATCTTGTGCGGGATAGGCTTCTCGGCCGTAGCAGCACCTGACTGCGAGCAGTAAAGCGGGATCCGTGTGGAATTCCGCCTAACAGTTTTGAAGCGTCCTCGGCTATTATTCTCTGATGGAATGTGCAGAAGTTGTCGTTTAGGGTGATGCAACTGTCATTCCTAATGCTTCGGCCTGCAGAGAGAGACAGAGATAAGGAGGGAAGGATTGGCATCTGTGGGGTAAGAAATTCGTGAAAAAATCCTTCACCATCCCTTATATCCGACATTATCAGTAACGTCCCCCGTGGCTAGAAACAAATGAACTACGGTTTATATCGTTTTTTTATCAGAATACTCACAAGTTGCGCCATATTTTCTGTGCTGGGACGTAAACAACAATGGTACACATTCAGACTGACACATAAACTAAATGCTGTTCTACTGTTCTGACTCAGGCTACCCGATGATGACGTTGGGCTTACTCCTTTTGCCGAGATCGATACGAGGTCTGGCAATACACACTGGCTTTTCAGCATGGGTTCAATTTCACTACCTGGCGCAAGTCACTTGATGATTTCGCGTGACAAAACTTGTTGTAACTTGGCAGTTTGTTAGGCAACGATCGATTTTATCGTGCTGTCGTTGCTGTGTTTCACTACCCACCTAATCGTATTTGGTGATAAAATGTATGTGTAATGGCGGTCTTCTCAATCCATAAACACCGTAATTTTGGGTGTGGTTTTCAAGCGCCAGGGCATGATTTTCGCGTATCGTTTTCAGAGTAAACATGAGTATTTCCCGTAATTGTCGAAGAAATGGAAATTAACCCATTCGTGATTTGCATTTAAGCTCCATCGTACTGCATCAGTTTCTACGTATGAGGCTAGCAATTAGTAAATCCACGAGGATGTTTAGTACCCTTCGCACAACTCTGTCTATCAAGTGGGAAACGCGCCCAAAGTTAGTGTTCACGAGGCTTTGATTAATTCGTTGTGTTGTATGATCTATGAACCGGCTGCACGTCCAAGTAGATTTGTACAGTTTTACCGAATGCTGTATGGCTGTGAGACTTGGCCTGTTCGAGCAGCGGAACTGAGACGTCTTCAGGTGTTCGATTATCGTTGTCTCAGGACCATAGCTCCTGTGGTTTGGTGTCGGCGAATCCGTAACGAGGCAATTGGAAAGCGGGTTTTCGGTTGTGCAACGGGGACTTCCATTGAAGAATGTGTCCAGCACCAGAAGCTGCGTTGGTTGGGACGTGTGTTGCGTATGCCTAACCACCGTTTGCCGAAGAGGGTGCCGTTTTCCATGCCCAGCTCAGAGTGGCGGAAGCAGAGAAGTGACCAACCCGTGACCTAGCAGAGGGGTATGAAGGAGATTACGAAACGTTTGGGTGCTGTCGGTGCTACTCGCCTTCCGGGATAAAGACCGCGTGATCCCCACTGCGCCTGGTTGGAGACGCTGCAAGATATGGCTGCCAACCGATGTCAGTGACGTTCTTGTTGTCAGTTTCTATCCAGATTGCTTGAATGAGTGTTTGGAGGCGTAGGCACCTCGGAATGACGGTAGTAAGCTATCACTAAGTCCCTTTCCCGTCCACCTTTATTCTTTTCTTCACAATAAGGGTTTTCAAATATATCATGGTTGTACGGCAGCGAAGCATCGGTGTGGAACACTGATGTCATGCTGTCTCTGACAGCCGGCCTCCATTAGTCTAGGTCTTTTGTACACTGGTAGGTCTTTATCAACGAACTGAATATACGTTTGGTCTACTGAAATTAGTTACGTTTCACCAGTATGGCCGTGTTCCTTGGCAAATTTGACACCGGATCTCATATACACGACACTAACCAGAGAAGATGGTCTTCGAATTCATGAAGCTAACTCACTTAATCAGCTGGTCGCTCGTGTGTTCGCATCCGGCAATTTATCTGAGTGGTAGCTTGTTCAATCACTGACTTTCGATCAAAGAGGTCTGCGACTAGAATCTGCACCCCCCCCCCCCCGCCGTATTCTCGATTGTCGGGTGTCCTGGAAGCCATATCTGGTTCTTCCGGTATCCTTTTGATTACGTGATAAATATAGGTCACGTCAAATTTGGTGTTCCTTTAGAATATAAGGATGATGGCGACCTGATGACTTCGTCTACCTGATGAGCATCAAGTAGTGGGCTGCCGAAGGGTTTTCCGCAGCCATATGAATGGTGTATTCTGCCAGGTATAATCCTTGTTTTATTTCGAATACATTCACCGCTGGTTCCTCACCATCTCACTCTCCTGTTGCAGTGCTACATGTCTGTCATTTTCCAATGTCTCCGTTTCACCCCGTCGTTTTTTGACACATGCCGGCTTGCGCAAACAGACAGAATGAATCCACCAAAGAAGTTGTTACGATGTGAGTGCCACTCTAGGTCATCAAAGTCCTAGTTATCTTGAACTGCCTTATTCGCTCCATGTACCGTTTACGCTTGTACTGTTCTTTTCAGTTGTTTTTTTTTAACGCAAATTCCCAGTACCCTATGAAAAGACTTGTTTAGGTCTCTAGAAAATCCAACTGAGAAAAGTATAAGGGGGCCGATTTTGGCTCCCCTCCTCCATGTAACCGAGGAGATCGGAGGAACAGTTCCATAGACCACATGGTGAAATTAATTTTCTCCGATTTTGTGAACAATTTTTTCACGGTTCCACCCATTGGGTCTTAATTTTGTGGATACCTTTGAGGATTTTTTGTACCATATACAATGCTGTGAGATGAGATTGCCTGGAGCCTTTCTGGGAAATTTCCTACATTCATTTTTCTCTGGGTGGAGATCGAACGGAACGCTAGTTACCCGGTTTAAGTAACAGCTGACTGATGGACCAACCCCAATTGGTGATCAATATGTTGTTCGTTCTGCCGGTTTGGACACGTTTGTGATGTATTCGGCATCTGTGCATGTATTAGGTGCTGTGCTTACCGTGAAAGGTTTGATATGAACATCCGCTACATTGTATAGAAGTAACACACTATTCATGAGGTTGCTGAAAGCAGCTCTTCGATAGCCCAAGACCAGTTTCGCCCTTCTTGGGGCTCCTAAGGTAGGCCCAGTCTCCGAGTTTCCGTCAACCTTATGTTCTACTTGAACCCAAATTGGACAGATTTCGACAAATACGCTCATTTGCATATCAATATGATTTCGACAGGAGACTCACCTGGAACCCAGCTGAATCTCCTGCTTATGATGTTCGTATCAACTGAAACATGAGGCGACCTGTTGCAGCACATTCACTTGCTTGAGAACATCATAAACGCGAGATTCGGCTGGGTTCCAGGTGAGTCTCCCGTCAAAATCAAGTTGATATGCAAATGAATGTATTCCTCAAAATATGGGGAGGCATATTGCGCGAAACACTAATAAGGCCATCTGGTTTCCTCGATTCTCGTCACTGTTGTCCAGCCCCATACAGTCAAGTTTCCAACACACATTCAAAGCAACACAGAACTCCTTAAACATCATGCTGTGTGAAATACACTCATTTGCATACTAATTTGTTTTCAACGGGAGACTCACCTGGAACCCAGCTGAATCTATCGTTTATGATGTTTTTAAGCAACTGGATGTGCTGCGCCAAGCCGCCTCATGTTTCAGTTGGTACGATATTCGAGATATCGAGGTACCTGTATAGACGTGATACACTACTCATAAGGTTCCTAAAAACTCAAGATGACTCACTGATTCAGGTGCGAACTTACTGACTGGGAGTTCTGTGGTTCGAACTCAAACCCGGTATCTTGACTGTTACTGTCTAGGCTTGGAAAACATGGCAGTACCTCAGCCCTTGTGCTTTCTTTTGGTATCATGGCAGCTAGGCACTGACAAAGTGTTACAGTTGGACGATTCGATTTAGGGGCATACAATCTGAATGTTGATGCTAAAGCTTGATACACCCAGCGACCACTTAGTAGCTGTTCCGGTTATTCCTAATATCGGAAAACAAGATAGTGTTGTGCGCCCAAAAATAGTATCTTTTAACCTCCTTATGACGTCAGGGGGCACCGACTCGGCACGTGACTACCATCAAGTTTCTTTTCAGAAGTGCCCCCGGTCTCCCAACATGATTTTCAGCTACGTGAACCCCATCTACTACAATAACCCCAAAATAATAGGTTTCCAAAGGGAGGACACCGTCCCCAAGAAGGCACATGAGCATTCCCCGGTATTCATAAGTAGATGGACTGAAGTTCATTCCATTGGGATGTGAAGACCTGATAATGCACCTAACAATGTAAAGTCGAACGGCACTGCGTCCGGTACTAGAGACCTCATCATGGAATGTGCAGCGACGCGTTGAAAGGTGTCTACATCAGTTGAAACTACTCCTGTCGCGACATTTTTGAAAGCTTCATCATTCTTTAAGTATGCTTTACGGACCAGGTGATAGAAAATGAAAACCGTAGACATGACGTACAAAAAGTTCTCAAACCTTAAAAAAAAACCAAACCAACACCTTGTGAAGAATACTGAGTCATACACAAGTGAGTATCGCATCAGTGCGGGGTGGCCTTAACCGGCTAGTGTTTTTGAGCTATGGACCGATCAAAATTCGCCATAAGCATTTCAAAAGTCATCTGATGGAGCCTTCGTAAGTGATACTGAAGATTCATGGTCCCATGGCGAATGCTCAGTTGACGCTGTAGGACGTCCAATGTTTTTTTAGTGCAACCGGTTTTTACGGCATCGAGGTTTTTTCTATCGTGATTATGCCGTTATTCGGTGCCTGGATGATCATGGTGATATCTTCGGTGGCGATGATGTACACCCGCTATTTTCGAATAACAAAATCGTCTCCTCTTTCTACGTCTTTTTCTTCTCTCATTCTGTCTCTCTAGGTATCGGATTACTTTTGGATGGCATGGCTCAAAAAGCTAGCAACAAAGACCTGTACAGTTCGGTTGAAACAATCCGTGCGGAACTGGGTCACGTAGCACCGCACTTCAAAGGACCAGAGTACGTTGCCTTACGGCATGGCCCTTGTACAAAGTCAACAATGACTCCCCTTTGTGTAATAAGGCAATCGGTTTTTAACGTGTAAACAAGTTGGTGGTGTTTAGGCGTAGCGCACTACTTACAAGGTTGCTGAAAACTCTGCAACCCATGGCCGGCTTCGCTCTTGTTGCTGGTCATCGAATTCCCATTATCCTTATAGTCTACTGTATTCATTTGAGTTTCCCGTTAAAACCAAATTGGTGTGCTAATTTCACTATTTGGCGATGTTGCCATTGTTTTGATCGAGTCAAAATTTCCGGATATCCGGAGACCAAAAAGGTCCGAAAAGGTGAGGAATATCCACAAAGCCCTGGACCCAGTTCTTTCAGAAGCTCTCCTTCATCATCGAGCATCCGCAATACGTTCAGCTGATGACGGATGCTCGTTTCATCTTAGGTTGTGTTTATTGAAGCTCTAGGGTGCTCAGTAGGTGGATTCCGGCCACTCCAAACAGACCAATTCTGTGGACTCACACGAGATAAAGGAGGCACGTTCTCATTGAAACAGATGGCCCCCAGCTACAGAGCGATTATCGAACAGATTCTTTTTCATGAAGACCACTGGATGAGGGAGAACATTTTTCGAAGTAAAATGGGTTCGCTACTGGTTACCAGAACTTTCTATGTAATGCCCAGCTGGAAGGAACGATGATGTTTGTAATGATGGAGGCGAGATGGCTCAAGTGGTTAGAGCGCGAATGTACTGGCCGGAAGGTCCGTGGTTCGAACCCGATCTCTGCATCTCGACTTCCCCTGTCTAGGCTTGGACAACCTAACAGTATCCCAGCCATCGTGCTTCCTTCGGGTGGCAGCTAGGCACCGAAAGGGTGTTACAGCTAAACGATATATTTTTATTTATTTATTTATTTATTTATTTAATTGTAATGACTACCTACCACGAAGTGATGATAATACCGTTGCCAAATTAACTGAACAGAACATCATGTTATTGAAAGACTGTTTTGATAGGGATCATACCATTTGGTGCTTCTGGAGATGTGACTCGCAAAAATACCGAGTGGTTTTGTCCACATGGAGACACCGTGGTAACCCACTGACCGATTTCAACGGCTTTTTCATCGTATCTTAACTGAATAAGTTGATTCACACTCACGTCACTCGTATTTACATTATTTGTTACCCGTTATGGCGGTCCATACCAGGTGAAAAGGGATCCGTGAATGCAACTTTCGCTTCTATTAAGGCTTGTCGGTGCTACATATCTTCGGCCATAACAGGAACTGAACTGCGCTTATCTGATATGCTTGTTTGAACTTGTTGCCATCCGCGCACACGGAACGTTTGCACTATGAGCAATGCGATTGGTGTGCCCGCTTTCTTTTTGTTCTGAATGGACCTCAAACTTCAGCGCAGTTCCATAACCATAATAACCATAACAATAATAACCCCATAATAACCGGACCAAGTATGTATTCAGAAAGGCCGCTGCGTCCATTGTGTATTCGCTCAAACGAGAACTCGAATTAGTACAGTGGTTAAAGCGCCAAGCTACTCACCGGAAGATCAGTCTCTTGATTGTCCCCATGTCTAGGCTGGGGCAACCCGGCAATATCCTAGCCTTCGTATTGCACGGCAGGAATGCCCCAGTTGGGTGCCACAGATGAGCGGTTGTTTTATTGTTTCGATCTAAGCGAATACTGTGGCTTGTTGATTGCTAATTCCGATTGTCATTTTGTTTGTCGTAACACCATGTTCCCGAACACCTTTGACTTAGTTTCTTATGCAAATCGACCTTTTTTCGCCTCGTAGCCAGCAGGACGCCCTCGAGTTTCTTCTCAGTGTGTTGGACTCACTGCATTCGGAACTTAAACAGTCCTCTACATCGACAAGTCCTGAATCTTCACGAACTCAGACTCCGGATACCACGTTGATAGATAATAACTCCATGCCCCCGTTAGAACACGCACTGCGGAACAATACTGGTGACTCCTTATTGCCCAGTCGTCCTCGATTGCATAACGGGGGGAATACCGTACCCGGTAATATCACTACTACAGTTCCTCCAACCTGTCAACCACCTGTTTCGACGAAAAAAACCGGTCGTAGTCTGTCCGGTTTATTTCGTGTGCACAAGAAACAGGGCGCAAAGAAACTCAGTAGAGTCATCCTCACGACCAATTGTTGCCCTCCCGTTTGTCACGCCGAGCTTCCAGTTCCTCCAGTTACTGAAGGTGTCCATCCAAAGAATCTGTAAGTTTTGGTTCCCTTTTAGTTGTGCATCTTTTATGCGCCCATTTTCATTGATGGTCGCCTAGTTATTCTCGGATGTGAATGCGTAGTTGTCATCTAGATTCTTTGTTTGCTGACGGGTTACTGATACTAGGACTGCCCTGTGATTCTGGGCTGTTTGAGGTGACAGTGAATGCTTTGCCTATAATATACGGAAGATTTGTTCGGCCGTCTAAGTCACCATTTGATTTCAGATTTCTTCTAAACCGTCTTGTGGACACATCCTCAATGAGACATTTCATATGCCCCGTGGTCTTTAGGTGACTGTAATCGAAGACTAAAAAAGACACACACGGCCCCTTAGAAACTACTTTTTTCTTCGTGGTGGAAATGTCTCAGTTTATCTATTGGTTGCTTGTTTTATCACCTCGTGTTCCGATGTTAGCTCACTCCATATGCTTGGGTGGGTCAGATCATGTGATCCGTCCTCTCATCGTGTATGAACATGGCATCACTGTTGCTTGTCGTCTGATGTGTGGTTGATGCAGTCATTTGATACGCGTATATGTACTTTTTTATCTGTGAGGAGTACATGGTTTTGTGAACAAACATTATTTCTACCGTGAAGGTTCCTTCTTCTGCTCTAAGTTCTCATTAAGGGAGTGCCCACGACCATCAGCGTGGTCATGTTGTTGAGTACCGCTCACTTGGGGTTGCTTCTAGTGACAGCTTTACGATCAGCCCTGTGTTTTTGGATAGTCTGAACTTATAATCAAATCAACTTATCTCGTTGGTGAAGTGTGATGCAATTGCTTGATCGATATAGTGGCTAACTTGTGAACCACCGGAGTCGGATACTTTTCTCCGACAACTTCGTAGCACTTGTCGTCAAGTCTATCCTCTATCCCGATTTCATCCTTCAGAGCACATATTCACTAAATTTGTCATGTGTTTTCCCTGCCTTTGCAGTGCTTGGGATCAAGAAAACATGAGAGAATCTAGTCCAATCAAGGGTAAGCGTTGCCCCTGTCTCCCTTTCCGCTCTCACTATTTGTTCCGAAACCTAGTGTTGAGAATCACACTGATTCCGTTGACTCCTACCACATTCGAAGTGTACCACTGCAGGTTATATCATCGCCGACGTCCTCATATCCATTGGCACTGGAACACATGTTGACCAACGTAGGTTTCACAGGGTCGTTCATCAGTAAATTGATCATTGGAACGGACGTGACTGCTGCGTCGGTGCGGAGTAGGCTTGTTTTGTCTTGATTTCTGTTGAGGCATTTACCACTCACGGATTTGCTCTACATGCTCTTTTCTTCCTATACTTCTCTCCACAGATATCTTCATGGGTCAACTACAAACCTACCGTGAATGTCAGGTCTGCGGTTGTGAAGCTGTGTCCTACGAAGTCGTGTGGAACCTGAGCGTACCGATTCCCGTAGGTTGATTTGGTCACCTGATGAAATTGGATGTCCATATTATCATCACGTTTTTTATTGCTTTCATGCATCATTGGTTCATTGCAGAGCAGGTTTGATCGCACTAACACCCGCTGAATGTAGCATGAGGCTTATGACCTGTCCAGCTTTGTTATTCAGTAAGTTGGGTATGCTGAACTGGAACGTAAATCACCAACTTGGCGACTGGGACTGTCAATCGCTTCAAGGTTTTCAGCTCCGTGGAACAGTTTCTAAAGTAGCTTGGTGTTGGAGGCTCATGAGGTCCGTGGTTCAAACTCCTCCCTGATTTTCCTATCGCTTTTGTCTATAATTGGCAACCGGAACCTCCTTTCTTCCTCCAAACTGCGTGGCGGCTAAGATACAAATGAGTGTCATAGCCAAATTCCTCACGTTTCGGTTCTTTTGTCAGACACTGTTCATCAGCCGTGTCGTGATGGTTAGGGTGATTGAAAACTGAACCTTGAGATAGCTTACGAAATGGGGAGTGAGCTATTGACCGAGTGACCACGTGTAGTTCCCGTTATAGCGAATAGAAAAACGAGATAACCGTGGACAGAATGCTTATCGATCCACCTGGTCGTAGTTGGGCAGTATTCGACGCGTAGTATACTCGTCATGCTAGGTGGTTTAATGTTGTCCAGCTGGTCGTCGTCATTCTGTTAGCCTGGTTGGGTAACCACGTTTTTCTGCTTGACCCGGGCTTATGAACGAATCCGATCCTGCAGGCGAACTGCAATGGCTCATTGCGTTGCCAAGAGTCGTAGTCAGCAGCGGTCCACAACTCGGTTTTTGTTGCCCACATTATTCATGATTGTGCATGTCTTCTCGGTTTACTTGTCCCATAGTAGAGTAGGATTGTACTTGTTTCGGAGAGGCTCCCGTGTGGGATAGCCGTTTAACACGTTGACCTCTCATTCACAACTGTGGATACGTTGAAACCTGCTTTCGCCTATCCCATCCCCAAGCCTTCTACTCTTTGTACCCCACGCTTCTGACTGTATCACTAGACTCCGATCGATTTATTTTAGTTTGGCTTAGATGTAACTAGATTACTACCTTAGTCGTTTTCAAACCTGGTTCCATCTCATGATTATCCAATTATGTTGTCCGTAGTCCACAGGCCCGGCAGCTCGAGATAGCTATTCGATGAGGGCTCCATCATTAAACTCTAGTACTGGCTTTTAGATAACACCTACTCATGCTTGTCGACACGGTTGTATGTAGGAATTCGTGCTCCCTGCCGGTTGCTACATGCTCCTAAAAGGTCGTTAAATCTAACCGATTGGTATGACGGACTCCCCCTCATGTTTCTGGTTAGTTATTTTCCCAACACCTGTCCATTTTCAAACGTCAGAAATGCCTTCTGACTTCACTAGTCTGTATTTTCTCTCTTTTCATGCACCTACTAGTATCTCATTTCTCTGTTTTCCCCCACTAGACGGATACACTGGTCAATGGTACATCATCAAGTCCCATGCTCGACGGGGATACTGGTCGTCGATATGGTGGATCGCTTCACAATACCGTGAATACAAAGTACCATACAAACTCAAGTCCCGGTGTTCCAAAACGGTTTCCACCTCGGTCAACTCCCGAAATCAACAATCCGTTGTTTGATGGTTCCTCCAGACAGGTGGGATTTTACTGCCGCTTCCAAGATGTCGCTCGTCCCTCCATTAAGCTCACATTTTGGAAAGTAGCAAAGAAGTGAACCAGCTATCTCATCGCTCCACGTGGTTTCGACACCAGCTTTCTTGGCGAAAATCTTTAGTTAAGGGCTTTGCTCACTTAGCACACGATTTGGGATAGGTCAGTGGTTAAGGCGCCAGCTTATGGACCGGAAGGTCCGTGGTTCGAACCGAACTTCAGCATTTCGGCTGCTGCTGTCTATACTTATCGAGCCTGGCAGTATCCCAGCTCTCGTGCCTCCTCCCGTTGGCATGGCAGCTAGGCACTGAAAGGGTGCTACAGCTGAACGATACAGTTCGTTAGGCCTGATGCAGGCTTAGGAGCATCGGTGCACCGCCGTTCGTTCGTAGTCGATGAAAGCTATCTTGTTGAGGACTGTCTGATTTGCTTATCTCTCGGCTTGTGGTAGCCCAAACTCTGTTTCAAAGCGAATTCGGTACAAACGTCAGTCCCTTGCCTTTAGTGATTGATAACCGGCAAATCGGCAAATCTCGTGTATTTATTGGTTGTCAACAGTTCAACACTCATTGTCAGCTATGCCTTTGTTGGTGCAGGTGTTAATATGTTTGTTGACTCGGCCTAGCTCTTCTACCCCACGAAGCGCTGGAAAGTAATCAGCCGGACTGGAACCTTTTGTCAGAAGGTTACTGTTTAGCATAGCTCCCTGGGCTGTGTCACCTTTGTAGAGAATCGTAACTCTCCTCGGATTAAGAGCACCATAAAAGAAGTGGTTCTCAAAAATCGAACGAGGCCGTTTATCAGTAAGTTAAGTTAAGCCCATCATCTATTGTTTCGATGGTTAATAAAAACGCAGGACGTCAATTGCAGTAGGCTTGAAGGAAATAGTCAATCGGTTGTCCAAGTTGTGACATATTTCATCTATTTAAATCCGCACTGTGTGGATACGGCATCGTACTGTTTATTACCGCGTAGAATGAGTGGTATAGAAAAATACATTAATTTTCTGCGGTTTACTTTGCCTCATCTGGGAGCGCACCTTACCATGGCGTAAGACGAACATCTGAGGATAGTTGTTCGCTCTTAGCGTCTTCTTGATGATCCAGCTTACCTGATATGTAGATTTTCCTGGCTCTATGAAATAACCTACGCACCGGTGACTGTTTGTGCTCTATCGGACAGAAGCTGTGAAAGTTTTGACGCTGTCCTGTCCGGGCAGGTTTATGTTAGGCTGAGCGGCCCATTGTCCAATAAGGATTGTTCACTTCGGTTTCGTTTATAATGTTGAGTGTTGCAGACTTCTCAGCCAACAGTTTTTTTGGATGAAAAAGGTACCGTCGAGGTGATCTTCAACCGCTGATCTAAACAGGGGCCGGCTGGGTCTAGTGGACTACCGCCTGTCGCTATCCCATCAACTTGTTAGTATGCTAAGCCTTGAAATTAACGCCTAGTATTTTTCCGTACCTTTTAAGATAGCGCCAGAATTTGCGCACTGTTAGTGTCGATCACAAATAAAGTCAGCGGTTTCATCAATCGGAATATTAGTGAATAGCGGATGATCATCAAAAGAGCGAATCATTCAGAGTATCAAATTACTCAAGTGTGTCTTTGAAGTTGTGATCAAATAACCGAGTCTAATCGCTTTCGGGGTCTTCGCTAGCCACTGATCTAATTTATCGTAGGCTGATCCATTCGTGGCTTAGTTGGAGCGAACGAGGCGAACTCAGCCCGCGGCATCTCGACTTCTGTGGTCTAGGCTATACATCCTGGCCGTATCTCAGCCCTCGTGCTTCCCTCGCGTGGCACGGCAGCTAGGCAACAAAAGGGTGTTACGGCTGAATGATTATTCTTTTATTGCTTAGTATTGTGAGTTTGAAGTAAGGACGTGCAATTTCCCATACTCCATCTCACTTCCTATCTGTTTCTTACCGAGTTTTGTATCTCCCTGAAAGTTGCTAGTGTCCGACTGAATATGCTCCATTTCAGTAATATAATTCGCTTTGTTCATAAGCGCAATAGCAGAACCTATGCTGGGTTTTCGGAATAGTAATATCAGAATTGTGCTCTAATTCTTGTAAAGCGTCTCTGTGTGAGCTGTTGTAACAGCACATGTTTGATGCACCGAATAAACAATCACCCGGTAGCTACGTTCTACACGTTTCGGTCTTGAACCAGCTTTCTGCGTCTTGAGAGGGACCCAAAAACACCTTTGAATCCAGCTCCACTGTGCAAGTGCGTCCACCTTACGTGGATGAATTGTGAAGTCTTATCCTCGCGGAGAGCGTTTTCAGTTGACGATGCGATAAGCTGATTGATGGTAAGTCCGATGGAATGGATGACTCTGGCTGGTTAGACTTGGAAAACGTTTCCACCTGTCGCTTAGGTATCCCGTTTACAACAGTACCGGGACAAACTGTGTTTCTTAGTCGCACATGACAGTCAGATAGTGGCTAAAGTCACTGCAAAGTTAGTCAACAGCCTCCATGCTGCGCATACTGGTGGTTCACGACCCATGTGCACATCTTTTAACGAATAGTGTATACGCTGTTTACTAGTTAGGTCCGATTTCTACCTTATTTAGGGAGGAAACACTTGGCCTTCGCGAAATAGCAATACCAATCTTCTTGGCGATCCCCGTATCCCTTCCGTCCTTGGTTATCGTTCCCCAGTTGGCGACGGGAAAGCCCGCTATCAGAGCAACTTCTACACGCCTTTGGTTCCTTGCGTTCCAGCTTCTGTCACGGAAGCTGTTCCACCGAGACAAGTCTCTCTTTCCCAGTGTTTGAAGGCACATACACTCACGGAAACTCTCGACGGGTCGGATCGACCGGTAAACAACCTTCATTTTCCTCTTTTGCTTATGGCTGCCAGTGTGTTTGTGTTTTTTCGCTGTATTCATTGTACTTTGTGCCTTTCGCAGTTGGATAAACTTGTTAGATGAATGTTGCTCCCATCTGGTTCTCCGATGGTGTTATCAACATGCACAAGCAACATCCTACAAAAGAAGCACACCCACATTCTGATCAACATTCTTTCCTCTTTTGTTACGCGCTTCACACCTGCAGCGTGCAGGGTCATACTGCGAAGAATGTTTATTTACCATGGTTACTGTAGTCACGAGAAGGCTTACGAAGAAGCCTCAGACCGTATAGAGGCAAATGAGAGTCTTCCAGTTTTTCTTATATAACGATGCTGTGTTGTACCTCAGCAAACACCTTGAAATTGAAGCCTGTATGTCTAATTTGTTACGTCAGAAGTTGTATCGATTGAATTGTCTGAAGCAATCGGTAAACTATTCTCAGATTCGTGTTCGGTCCACTTGCGGACTCGACAGTGCATACCACTAGTGGACTGCGTGTACCAGGCTACTGCGTGAGCTGTTTGTGTGGTTGCGCTATATGACGTGCTTCAGCAGAGAATCGGCGACCGGTTTGAGCCTTCACAGAAAGGTTTCTTGATAGTGTAGATGGTGTGGCTTCGTATATGCTAATCTGTAATGATGCTGTCAGGATTCGAATGTTTCCTGGTGCACTGCGGTGGCCCAGTGACTTACTGTGCCTATTGAACCACTCTCTGTGGTTCCCATGTGGGACTTACTCTGGAGCAAGCCAATAGGCGAATCATCAGTGTTTTGTTAGTGAGTCTATATGTGCTTACTACGTGAAGATACCGAACATTCTTAATATCTAAGGCACTGAGTGGTAGGCGGACCAATGTTTTCAACACCAGTCGTCACTATTCGTTCCCTACGTTTTAAGTCACCTTTAGATTGAGACAGTGGGAAACATTGGATTTTCCATATTCCACTGAATTAATAGATATGTAGGACCAATAGTCAGGGGTAGACAACAAAACCATTAGTATTTATCACATATTGATTCCAAATCGGCTTGGGCATCCTTCCCGACTGAAATTCGTTGTTTACCTCCAAACTCTCTGGTTGTCTAAAGGCGCCACTATACTCTGTTTATGTTAGAACTTCTCGGTGCATTTTTCGTAAAGTGTCTGATTTATCGGAAGTTCCGACATGAACTTTAAAGTGTCTCGATAAACATGTGAAGCTGACCCCATATAGAGCTAAGATATCTTGAGGGACGTCGAGCCAATCGTTCCAACAGAATCAGTTCTTTTCGCCAGTTTTCTCATTGACCGACCACCCAATAATCGTTACCGCTTAGAACCAGAGTGCGGCAAGAGAGGGCTTTGAAGTAGCTGATTCTGAGACATGTTAAGGACATCGCCAAACCGATGTTTGTGATACCTTTTTATGACACATCGTGTAAAGCGGTACTGGTAGCCCGTCATACAAACACAGTGACGACGAGCCTTGTCGTCACTGGTGCGATGCTTCCACCAGGTGCAAGCAATGCTTCGTAGACACCAGTAATTGGGCATGTTGCCCTTCGGCTATACTGCAGACGGACACACCCGGTCCGACATCCTTCTAGTAGCAGGGTGCTTACCTAGGTGGTGTTTCTTCCATCAGATGACTTGTATCTGGTCGCTGCCGGATTGACGTGCAAGTCTTCATGATTCATCCTTGATATCATCTGTGCTGAAACAGCTTCTCAGCCCAACAAGTTTGTCCGCGAATTCGAGAACTTCGTCATCGAGACAGAGAATAGGATCAGTCGGATGCCACTAGCTTCCATCCCTGTGACACGTGGATCAGTTCGGATCAACAAGGGATGACCACTTCGTCCGCATATTCCAAGTATCTGAGTGGTTTACCTGGAAGTACTTCCGCGCACTCCGTTGCTTTAGTGTTCTCTAAGTTCCTAAGAATATCGTCCTTAGCAAAATTGAATAAGCACGAAGTTATGAAAACATCTGTCAAAGTGCGCTTGAGATTTTGAAGCATGAAGGCAGATCGCCGTAGTGCTGTGTTCACACAGTTATGTGAATGTGAGTTGCGCTCAAAATACGGACGAAATTCTCCGGTACCCTATTCTTCATTGGGGACTCTCAATAGACAGACTGAGGGTGGTCTTGTTATATAGAAACTTGTTGATATATCCTCGGTATTCATGGTGCAGCTCTAAATGTCATCGTATAGTCGGTTCAACGTTGGCCCTAACGGAGTCTGACCTATTCTTTTCGGATGTGTTGTTTGCCATTAAGGGTCATTCGTTGAAGAATGGCTGTAGTGGTAACCTTGGAGACAACCCTGACTAAACTTGTTCCCCGCAGCATCCATTGCACTGACCCTTGTAGATATAGACAAATCTCCAATCTTCCCCCCCCTCCTCCCCCGAGAGTTTCCTCAGCATTGACCTCATCGCATGCAGTAGTTAGGGTGCCTCTGCTTTAAACTGGCCGAGAGAGCGTTCGCCTGGGTCTGAAGACCCGTTTTAGTTTTAGTGAGCTCTCTTGAAGACCTCGGTTGTAGAGGGGGGGTCCGTGTCCACTACCCTTCGCCAGTCCTTTTGGTCATTTTGAACCATTTGCCTTCATGCGTTGGAAGCCCTCAATGGAACTGACGGAGCTGGTCGCAGCGCTATCCCCGGTGTGCTCTGTGAGCACCGCGTTTCTGAACCTATCTTTCGAGTGGCGCTAAACTCCAGCTTTGTTTGTCCATTCATTGAGATATTTTAGGATAAATACTTAGACGTCTTGATCTGAAAAGAATCGAAATTGTCGTTCTCGGACGCATGGTGAAGATTTTTAAATTATCGAACACGGTTGAGTTAAGTCATGGTGACCTTACTGTACTAACGGTCTCCCTGACTTTTATTTCCGTTTCAGTGGTGTGAAAAATGCCAGGAAAAGGCTCCGTGTCTTATCCAAAGCTCTCTTTCTCGACTTCCAGATGTGCTCGTTATTCGTATCCTTTTAGCCGTTACCTTGATCTTTTTCAACTAAGTTTTGGTGTTATCTCTATTAGACACCGCATTTTCGAGTTCAGTTACGCGGGAAACACTTATCGCTCTGTGGTTGCTCTACACAGTAACCCCCGCTGCTTAGTGGTGAGTGGCCCCGGAACGAAGAACGATTCTTGAATCTCCTGTGAGCTTATCTTCTAAATCCCTAAAAAATTGACCTGCCCAGGGAAACCAAATTCCCCTATTCACACGTTGGACATTTTTCACTTGAGGACGTTCATCCACCGCGTAAGCTTGCAGACGAATGAACTGGGATTGCGAGAGAGGCGGTACAATCAGCTGT
Organism: Opisthorchis felineus; assembly: GCA_004794785.1. Taxonomy (NCBI): domain Eukaryota; kingdom Metazoa; phylum Platyhelminthes; class Trematoda; order Opisthorchiida; family Opisthorchiidae; genus Opisthorchis; species Opisthorchis felineus. The sequence goes on along the minus strand of SJOL01006822.1, from coordinate 58,733 downwards.
TTTGGCATCAGGCCAAGAAGACCGATCACCAATAAACACTTAAACTCATCTACTTTGGCTCATGCCGGTGTTCAGTTGTCGTAACAGGGCTTTTCCCATCACGTAAATTGATTTACCTTTTGGGCACGCGTTTACTCGGCAAAAGTAACTTAGGCTTGTCGAAGAGAACACATGGTCTTTGCCGTCTGTAAGCGGAACGTACCTAGAATTTTTAGTTTTTCATTCTTTTTGTGATAGTTAAATGTGTTGGATCGACAATCTGGACCAGTGCGACTTGAAATTGTGAGCCGAAAAATTCAATTGTGCGTCGTCTTCACGAGTGTTGATTCATTCGGAATCGAAAACACTACCATGTAAGATGAAAGTGGGGCTCCTAAATGCAACGGTCACATAGCACACCCATTATTTCACGATCCTCATTTATAGGACCGTTTGGCCGTGCACAAAACTCATGTATCAGTTAATCCTTCTGTCCACATTCAACTCGGGTCAAGCCAATACAATGTAATTTGCCAGGCTTTTCGCAGGTATACTAGGGAGAGATCACTGTGCATTTCTTACGGTTTCACGATAAGGAATGAATGACTGCTATAAGTGACCGACTATACTGAGAGCCCGTGCGTCTAACTGGACAACGACGCGGTGCACGCAATACGGATCTGCTTGTTCATCTCTCCCACGAAAAGTCATCATTTGCATTCCCTGACAACGTGGAATAACGGTATTTTCCTCAGCTTAGTTCTCGGTCTGAACCTTCCAAGCTAGCGCTCCCGTCAAAATGACCACCAAAGGTGCACAACGTATATTAACGCCCAAAACCAGGTCAAAAACACGTACAGCGCGTCATATATAAAGTGTATGCCGCGACAGCATTCTGGAATTTCTGACGCCTTCTGGATGCGGCATTGACAACCGGCATTCGGCCAACACTGGGTCATGATTGGCTGTTGGGTCCAGCCTTTCGACCAATCAGAGCTCGCCTTGATGCCGGACCGGCAAGCGGCCTGAACTTTCGGCCAATCTTTTGCGGGATAGGCTTCTCGGCCGTAGCAGCGCCTAACTGCGAGCGATACGGTGTGGAATTCCACCTTACACAACGTTTCCGAGATGGAGAGCACTGTGCTCCGAAATTGGTCGGAACAATTCTCAGTGCTGCTTTCCAGCTTATACTCATTCCATAGTGACCCCTGCATCCTTAGGTACCTTTTCGGTCAAAAGCCGAACTGACATCTTGCGTGAGTGGTAGTTCTTTTAAGAACGGTTGTACACCAATTTTCTCCGCATTTCTTAATATTCCACTTTCCTCGAGCCTCTTCCTTAACTTCGCATGAAAGACCTCCTTCGTTTTCACTGTGATGGAAGGAACTCGAAGAATACGGTCAATGTGAATTTCGATATGAAACTGGATATGAGCGAGTATATGACCTCAGGTAAGTGTTGGTTTGTCCGGGGCTTCTTTGTACTTGTGCCTAGCTACGCCTCGTTAGCTGAATGTTTTATGTGTTGAACCCATCTAATGTTGTTCACAGTACCGGAATGATGGTGTTATGCGGGTGTGCCGTAATCTCCGTGATTTTTGATTGCCATTCGTGTATCACTGTATTACCATCCTAGTTTCTTCTGTTGTGAAGCCCCCCCCCCCATTTTTTCTGTTCAGACTCTCAAGAAGCTGGTATACATGTGTCGGTCTCCGGTAATTATGTAGAACACAATATTGCTTTTTGATAATCATGGGGGGCCACCGCCGTAGCTGCGATTTTTGGGTATCTCGTGTCTTTGTTTTCGCATATTCTCGGTCAAATGGCAACGCACTTCCTGCTCACCCGGTCCCATGCAATTTCGCAGCCTCAAACAGTTTGAATCGAAAGGGGAGAAAGTGAGGCTGATGAAAACAGGAGAGATTCATAGAGGAGAAATTCTGTTCCGCATGAAAAAAGTTTATTTGGATCGTGGCATGTGAAATCGCCAGCTCTCAGGGCTCACAGTTTAGTGAACCTTGTGGACTTTCGCAAACCGAAGGACGTTAGACTGTGAGAAGTGAATGTGTATCGGGAAATGAAGTACTGGGTCCGTCGGGACCCAGTAGAGTCGGAGGCCAACCGTATAGAGAGAGATAGGAATTAACATATATGCACTGCGATCGATCACCTGGCAATGTAATGCAGTTTTATTGTGCCACAAACCATGTCCTAAGGATAACTTACAGATCCATTCATTGGTGACAACAAGGAAAATGGGGAGAGGACAGTCGTGCATCGGTGCAATCTGGGGAAGTAATAACGCCCAAACTTGTAGAACTGCCCCGTGCTTTTATTATTCGCTCTGGTTTACACGCTGCACACAGAGCGTTCAGTTCTTTGCACACGCGGGTATCGAGAAATGGACGACATGACGGGGGATACAAGAGAAAAACCGTTTCGATGAGTCCATCATTAGTCAAGGACGAGGATGGCGTTATAATGAATAATGGTGTGACGAGGGCGTACTGAAATATACTAGTGACCAAAATAATGCCATCTCTTGTGATGATGTCGTCGGACCCAGAAAATTCGGAATGATCAACTGGGCATAAATGCAATCGCCTACGTGACCCTTTTATTATCATTAGTTATCATCTGTTGACCCGAGGACCCTACGTCCACCAATCATTCTTGGACAGTCAATGATCGGGTCTAAACGGTTGTTATTGAATCGTCCGACTGAAGTCAGACTGTGTGACCTGTTCAACAGAGGTTCAGAACATAGAATACTCTTTAAATACGTTTCAGTGACCCACTAAAGCAACCACTTAGCAACTCTTATAATGTCCTTGTTCTTGGCGTTGACTGTATACAATCAGTTTTAAAGTATCACCATGCGGGGGCGAGATGGCTCAGTGGTTAGAGCGCGAATTTACTGACCGCGAGGTCCGTGGTCCGAACCCGACCTCTGCCTTTCGACTTCCCCTGTCTAGGCTTGGGCAACCTGGCAGTATCCCAACCCTCGTGCTTCCTCTGGGTGGCATGGCAGCTAGTCACCGAAAGGGTGTTACCGTTGAACGACTATCTCATCCTGCAGAGTCTTTACCTTGTCGGAAATTATCTATGTAAGCTGTGTGAAAGTATGTGTGCACGCGTAATTCCAATATTTTGTGCTTGCAGAATACGATAGACGTCATCGGTTTTCTGCTGATCATCGCGATAAAGATGACCGCATTTTTTGGCTGTACGCAGTAGTCTACCATGACGGGATGATGAACTATGGCCACTACACAGCAGCCTGTCTGACCGCCACGGCGGGCGACGACCAGTCTGTGGAGGGGCGATGGTATCTGTTCGATGATGAAATGTGAGTTATAGCTTTTTTTTGTTGCCCACTATTACTCTCAGGTATTTGCTATCTATCTATGCCCCACTAGTATGTGTCATTCGGTCTGGGCGAAGTTGAAAACCTAATTGTGCATTCAAGTTCGTCGTATCTTCATATTTAGTCAACATTTACTATTCACAGTCCGAATTTTTCAGTTACTTGTGGATTACCAGCTTGAAATGCGAAAGTTCTTAAGTGCACTTATCGAAATTTCCTTTGGCGACAGGACCTTCCACCACAAGCGCACATGACTTTCTAAAAAACCGTCGGAGAGGACAGCAGTTTATCTTTATTTTTAACGTGTAGAAAAGGCGAAGTTGAGAAGAATTCAGATCTACATATGGTGCGATTTACGTAAATCGTACGGCTCTGCAGTTGTCTAAGTGGACTAGAGAACATTACCTAAATGGGGCTCGCCCCTGGAGGTAGGAGCAAAATCTGGAGTTCTATTTTATCTCACCTAGTCAACGCGTGGTTAGTCGCTAATCAGATCACTGCATTTCCGGCCGTGTACCAAGTTCTGCAAGACCGGTCCAAAGCGACCGGATCGCGTAATCCCGAGATTTCCGACTTCTCACCCCGAACTTTGTACAAAAAAGGGATTTGTCCAACCCGGCCAGCTAAACTGGTCCAGTGTTCACACTTCTGACGATAGCGCATACTAGACCATATCACTCACCGAACACCGTCAAGTAGTTCTGTGTTCGATGACCCATGTCCCAACCCCACCACTGTCTTACTGTAATTGGTTGGATTCAACAGGTATGACCAGTTTTCGAGTTTTTGTTCCCCTCAAGGACGATGAGTCACGAGGATTAGTCCCATTGGTCTTATTTTGGGGTGAATGGTCCGTTTGGCGAAAGGATGACCGTGCAACAAGTTTTTCATTGTATCTACTTTAATACCATATGATATAATGACGCAGGGTATTTGTCTAAGGTCCATAAGGTATGACAAAGAGACCACGCTGTTCGATGCTTTTTCTACCCTCTACTGAAGTCACTGTCACAAAACCTGTGACTACTAGGTACTAAATATCAAAATTGAAAATACTAGGTGCCCGAAAATTGACATGTTCCATCCTATGTTGTTTAGGTTGTGTTTCCTGATGTTCTAGATGCGCCCACATGAATTAGCTGTCAGGCAAGTGGTGTGCTGATGTTTAGCACAAGATAGCCCAGTGGTTAAGGCGCGAACCTACTGACGGGAAGGTCCGTGGTCCGAACGTAACTCCGGCGTCTCGACAGCTTCCGCATAGGCTCAGGCGACCTGGCAGTATCTCAGCCCTCGTGCCTTCTGTGGGTGGCATGCCTGCTAGGCACTGAAAAGGTGTTACGGCTGAATGATTATGATATACGATCGCTGGTGTTCACGAAACTGTAGCAACAAGATCAGCTTACCCGTAATAGGCGGTTTATGACCGATTAGCTGACTGACTGTGATGTTGGCATCCAAGGGACGCAGAATCGGCTGGCGGCAACATTCTTTCCATTATTTGTTGATAACTGCGCGCATTCTACTAAAAGGTTTCCTCTCTCTGGGGAGCAGTCCTTCCAAAATATCATCAAGCAGCGGTTCATCGGAGAATCCATGTGAGTTATCCCAATACTCTAAAGTGCGATCGAATTCCCAAGTGGTTTAGCGCTTGGTGAACTATCTTTTGGAATAAATTGGTGAACAGTTTATAGGGGTTTTAAGTCACTAGTCCATTACCGTTCTTATTTTATTCAGTCGTAGACCGATGGAAACAATGCACTGATGCCTCCAAACACCTGAGTAGTGCTGGGTAACGCCATTTGCTAGACGGGTACTTGATTTTGGGATATGGGAGAATCCGAGGCAAGATTCGTGCATCCTGGTGCTTGTTGGATAAAGACCTCATGCTTCGCAGGCACCCGGAATAGTCTTTGTGAGAAGCCGTCAGTTGTCTTGAAAAAACACAACACACAAGTCTAACCTCACTGGCACGGTTGAACGAGCTTACTTGGGATGCTGCTCTGTTTCCACTGGTTATGATACTTTTAAAGAATGATTTTCATCATTCATGGGGGGGCGAGATGGCTCAGGGGTTAGAGCGCAGATTTACTGACTAGAATGTCCGTCATTCGAACCCGACCTCAGCATCGGTCCCTCGACTTACCCTGGGCAACCTGGCAGTATCCCAGCCCTTGTGCTTCCTTCGGGTGGCATGGCAGCTAGGCACCGAAAGGGTGTTACAGCTGAACTATATTCGAATACGATTCGTCATGCACACAAATATACATGATATTCTTCAACTGAATCTGCTGCATGATGCCCGCCTCTTATTTCAGTCAATACGATATTCGGAATATCGCGGTATATTTCATTGACGGGTCACACTACTCATAAGGTTGTCAAGAGCTCTTCAGCAGTCCAATACAGGTTTTGCCTTTCTTGGAGCTCATTTAAGCACAATCCCGGAGTTCCTGTCAACCTTACGTTTTAATTGAACACTATATTTTGCACAGTTGGCGAAATATGCTTATTTGCAAACTAATTTGGTCTTAACGGAAACTCATCTGTGTCTCTCGTTTTTGCTATTCGAAGAGCTTTCAGCAACCTTATGATTGGTGTGATCCGTCAAGAAAATCAAAACAGTGTTCAAGGACGTCATTTATTCTTTAGGCGTCACAGTTTGTTGGATGCTAACTAGACATAGTACCGTGTTCCTTCAAATGGGTTTACCCATCGGCTTTTGCGACTACCCATTATGTGAAGTGCCTCATTGAGGCGGTTTCTTCATAGGGATGTTGTTTTTGTGAACGGGCGGATGAATCTGTCTAATACCATCCTGGTTGATGACAAACCAGGCTCTGTGGGCGCCTTCAATATGGACCTGCTCTAAGTACAAATGAGTGATGGTGAAAATATCCGTGTGTTTTTGGTTGTTTGTAACTTTTCGCACTAGGTGGTGTTATCATTTTTGTGTGTACTTGTGGAAGTGACTACATTGATGTCCATATAAACACCTGCGGCAAGTGGCCACTAGCCTCAAAGCTGTGATCCTGGGCAAATTTTGGTGTAGAACCCTGCAGCGCTAGGTCACAGGCTAAAAATGTTTCTTTATGGACTCCGAAGAGCTAACGAACACTCTCACAGTTATTTTATAGACTCATATTTGAAAACGATGGTCTTCTACCTCAAACCTTCTCCCAACGCAGCTCAACTTCTCGTTTTTAGTCTTGTGCTGTTCCGCACTAGACACTTGAACAGCATTTACTATACTCCACTGATGTTCCGGAAGTGCTATTGCCTTTGACCTAAAATGTGGCTGTCTGTCCAGCCTGTTACACATTCTGCTTGTACTCCGTTCAGGGTCTCAACATAGTTTCGTCTGTTGTTGACCCAATCACTCTTCGACTTTCTCCTTTCGGCTTGCAGTCTCGGGATAAGTCAGTGAGGTCAGTGGGGCAGCCACTGCAAGGTGCTAACTAACCACCAATTTTTCTGTCTGTAACGTCATTTTTTATAGTTGTTTTCAGGATCAAGCTAATCGCCTGTTCTTTATTTTGTTTCTCTAACCTGTACATTTTTGTGTCACATGCCCCAAACAGCATCTCTTTCCTACTTTGTTCCATTGGTTAGTGTCAAAGAAATTAAGCCGGAATTAGTCAACCGTGCTTCCGCCTACCTCCTTTTCTATGAACGGGATTCACTACACAAACAGCGCTTGGTGAGCTTACGTGGTCATTTTCTGCGACCTAGTTTTCTATCGTACGCGTGGTGTCTGTTTCAATCGCCGTCACCATCTAACGGGATCCCCTGTTTGTGGACTTTACTCTGGTAGAGTTTTCTTTCTGGTTGGCTTGATGAACCGCCAGGCTTCATGTAGTTTTAGACGGTGCACAAGATGTGTCAGAATGAGAAAACGACAGCTGTTCTTACACACCGAATTCCATTCAGTGTCATGCGCTAGTCTTCGTGGTGAGTACACAAGGGCCAGTAGAAATCGCTGCCTTCTGCTGGGTCGATATTCTGCTCAATCAGTGTTTGCCTTCTCATCTTCCCTAACTCATTCGCTTCGATTTTGTCCGGTCATCGGAAAACGTGGCTGTTCTCAGTGGCCCACCTCCGGACAACTTGGTTGACATTTCTCCCGCCTACATCCAGCCTATTTGTGTATCGTCCTCTCAAGTATCCAGTATCATGTACCTAAATGGTGCTCCAGCTAGGTGAGGTAAAATACTAAGGTATATGCCTGTAAAACGATCGTTCTCAACCTTTCGACCCTTTTCCATATTACCCAAGTCCCCGGTAACTCCAGACACGTCCGGTTAACTCACGGTCCAACTGGCCTTGTCTTCTGATTCGTGTGACACGGAACGTATACGCGTGGGTTTTTTTTTGTGTCATTAAAACACGCTGGCTAACATGTCACTTAGGTTGCTCAACGTCAAATTCAGACACGGTCAAGTGATGTGATTAGCACTGTCACATGTTGTTTTGTGTTTGGTTGAGGCCTCCATCTGAATCGTCGTATGATAATGTTTATTCGTATGTCATGAGTATTTTTGCTGGTTAAATTTAGCTGATTTGGTCTGTTTGTTGGTAGCACTCAAGCCAAATTCGAAAGTGATGATTTGAAATAAACTATGCCGTCACGAAGAGACTGGACCTTACCGTGGTGTGACGGTTTGCGCACCTCAGCGACCCATTGAGCTATACTGGGGGGTGTCCCCGCGACACTCACAGAGTCTCTCATACCAGGTTGGTCA
>SJOL01006822.1:10027-47372 GCA_004794785.1 Opisthorchis felineus | reverse complement strand
ACTTCCATTGAAGAATGTGTCCAGCACCAGAAGCTGCGTTGGTTGGGACATGTGTTGCGTATGCCTAACCACCGTTTGCCGAAGAGGGTGCCGTTTTCCATGCCCAACTCAGAGTGGCGGAAGCAGAGAAGTGACCAACCCGTGACCTAGCAGAGGGGTATGAAGGAGATTACGAAACGTTTGGGTGCTGTCGGTGCTACTCGCCTTCCGGGATAGGGACCGCGTGATCCCCACTGCGCCTGGTTGGAGACGCTGTAAGATATGGCTGCCAACCGATGTCAGTGACGTTCTTGTTGTCAGTTTCTATCCAGATTGCTTGAATGAGTGTTTGGAGGCGTAGGCACCTCGGAATGACGGTAGTAATCTATCACTAAGTCCCTTTCCCGTCCACCTTTATTCTTTTCTTCACAATAAGGGTTTTCAAGTAAATCATGGTTGTACGGCAGTGAAGCATCGGTGTTGAACACTGATGTCACGCTGTCGATGATGATGATGATGATGCTTATCTTAGTTTGGTTTGCAGTGATTTCCCTAGATCGCTTCCGGTAACCTTTGCTAGGGTGGGTTTATATTCTTTGGAACCAAAGTTTTTGAAATCAAGGTGCTTTCTTGTCCAGGTTGGTTTGTGAATTGCCGATCTGACTGACCTTCGTTTTTTACCATCTAGATATGCAGGGTGTGCTTGAGCCCTGCTCTTTCATGCTCAGCCGTAAATTCGGTATCGTCACCATATTGATTCGGGCATTGTCACATACGCATCCCCATGCAAACTGTTGTTGAGCTTATCCTCAACGTTGCCAGTATGCTTGTGCGCTCTCCCCACACATTGACTCAATTCTCTATTCCGTGGGTTTGCCACAAAGATATTCCCTAAAATTTATCCAACCGAGCTTTCCATAGCTATGTAATCAGTCGGGTTCGTGTTCAAAGAACAAAAACCTTGGTGCGTGACACATAAAGATCGGATAGCCATTTCAGTGACAGATCGGCACTCTATATCAGCTGTCTCTTCAAGAGCAGCGTTTGTACAAAAGGAGCACAGATCATATGATACCGTGTGTTTTTGTTAACATTCTAAGTTCAAGTGACGTGCATCGTGACAACGGCTTTTTGCACTTTACTGAAGCCGCGGTCTCTCGGTGCTGCGGACTCGATTTTGAGCCCCGTCTTCCCTTGATAAGACCGACACTGAATGATTACTACAGCTCCGTACGTTTAACTTTCCTGATGTGGTGTATGATAACCTCTGCTAACTGTAGTGATTTCACTGGCCTATATGTGTTGGTCTGTCTACACACCTTAGTGCCATGTTTGGCTGGACTCAAAACTGTCAGTGGTGAGCATCTTTTGCAACGTTGTAATGACCACCAGTTGTTTCCAAGTAGCACTGGGTTCCGACCGAGTGGTCGCTATTGTACTGGCTGGCGTGTCGCTGCTGCTGAGAAACCTTGGAGTCAAATTGACCACATTGGCCTCAGCTACCAATGGCGCGGTTCTGTTCTCGACTGCTGATCGTTTTGGAATACGCAGGTTGCTTCACATCACTGCCGCGTTCAGTGCAGGTTTTCATTAAAGTTTTCCGGCAAACCCCAGAATCGATCTCCCCACATTTACTAGCAGAAGAGCTTTGTGAGCTACACGCTATGGAAAAAAATCAAAGCTTATTATTTCATGCCTTACAAGGACCTCCTCGAAAGATATTGACCTCACCTGGGATGAGGTAACCAGGGCGAAACGTGGCGCCGGAAACTCTGCATACATAGAAACTAGTGGACCTCAGAACAGTCACTAATACCCTTTGACTGAAAACGCTCTATCTCTTCAAGTTTAGAGAACAGTTCGGCTAGACGACTGTATAGACGAGAACTCAAACACAGCCCTTGTGCGGACGGAGAATGGAGCCGGAAAGCTCCATAAATTGAGGCCATTGCGGTTAGGAATGTGCAAAAGCTGTTCTAGCTAATTCGAGAAACAGGACCAAAAGGTACCGTATAATTCTACGATCCTTGGCATACTTGGCCTTGCAGTGTTTCAGGCAGTATAGGATAGTCAGTGCGAATTCCGGTAGTGACAGTTGTTTGGCTGCTATCTCTTCTTTACGTCCAGTAAGTGAAGCTAATCAATGCTGGAAAGCGGAGCAGCACTGTACAGCTGTTTCGTCCCTATTGGAAATAATCAGCAGTGGACATCTCACGAAACTCCAAGGGCTTTCAAACTCTCGACCCCCCGACCAGTAGTTTGAACACTTAACCGGTCGGCCACGAGTGGCTGACCAGCATTGTGGTTAACTCGCACTTAGAGAGCATATAGTGCCACCCATCCCCTTCAGTCACTGAATACACACATGATCACGTGTTGGCTAGCTCCTCGAGTGGCGACTTCTCAGCTGAAATGTTCGTTCGTTGCGCGAATTATTCTTCCTTCTGAGCCACTTAATCGCATAATCAAACGAACTGATTTTCTTTGTGTGCAAAATGTTCTTTTCTAGTGGCTTTCTCGCAAGTCTTGCCTCTGCACACACCTTAAACCTCTTGAATCGAGGTCTGGCAATTTCGTAGCCATCTTGGTTAAACTTTTCAGTTATGAGCAATCTTGTTTTGACGGTAACACTATGTACATCGATCTAGTTCAGGAAAGACTACCATATATCTGGATTCCAGACTTGACTGTGTCAATTTTAATCTGTTTACCGCAATGCCGAAACAATCTCTCTCTCTCTCAATTGTAGACCGCAGCTACGCGCGAAAAATGTGATACCTCTAGCCATTCTCAGAATGTTACCCTCTCCACCCGACTGTGACCACCACATTCCGCTCATTCTTCTATGGAGCATATCATAATTTAGATGATTTGATGCATTATTTTTAACCACGTTATTGACTTCTACTGTCTTTCATGAAAAGATAATCTGAAATTGTCTAATCGTTTTTTCTGGTTTTGCCACCCCCTTACTTATCTCTGCTCACGTGAACTTTTGCTAACAGTCACCTCTAATTCCATGCACCTGGCCATTCCGCCACCTTGGAGTTCACTGCCTTAGTACCACCAATTTTTCTTAGCCCAATGAATACATTTTTATGTTCGCTGTGAATCGAGCGGTTTTCATTCCTTGATGATCGAGGTAGCGGGTCGGTTGCGTTTTAAGCTACTTAAATCGAACAAGTAGCTCATTTTACTACAACCAAAACAATTTAGTCCGGGACTCGGTACTTGACTGAAGGACACAGTAATTCAGTTACACAGCCGTGTCATTTTCCGCAAAGCTATAATGATATTAGGTCAGATACATTTATGACTTATTACATTGTTTTACTCGGAAAACTGGAAGGTGGATTCGGGGCTTGATCTTACTCGTGTTGGCTGTTTCTTGACGCCAGGACAGCGAATAGGTGTTGCGCCCGCGACGACTTTGTGGAAGTATATGCGACTTGCATAATCCTTGCATCTCGTGCATCATCTTGTTAAGGGCTGTGGATTCTTTCCAAAACCCATAAAATATTAATCTCCTTTTCAAGGGGTACGCGGTAACCCCTCAGCAAACACACTTGACAAGGAAGTTGGGTTGAATTTATTCAGTTGCTTGCTAATTTGCTTTTAAGCATGTGCTGCGCTGTCTCGAATATCATACCAACTGAAAGATGAGGCGGCCTCTTAGTCGCACACTTAGTTGAAGAATACCATAAACGAGGGATTCAGTTGCGTCTTCCGATGAAACAGGATTCGTGCGCAAAGTGATGTATTTTGCGAATTTCCCAGAACAAAAGGTTGACTGAAAGCAGACTCGGGGGATGTGCCTACTTGATGAACCCGAAGAAGAACTAAGTCGGTGGTAGGCTGTCAATGATTTCTCAACAACCATATGAGCAGCATTCCTTCAAGAAAGTATACTGTGACAAATGTGGTTTGTCAGACAATGCGCAATGAAGACAGCTACGATATTTTGGTACTCGCTGACTGGAAACATATAGATGTCTTTCGTTCTGCGACAATGAGACGTCGCTGGTCCTCTTTGGTATTGTAGCCACTAGTGTTCTGAGTGTAGTTTGGCCTCTTCTGATGATCCCAGGATGATGAAGAGCTACAGTTGTAAATATGTCTGACCAGCTATCTATCAATAAAAGACGCTTCTTAGGCAGTTTACTCAAGGTTCAGAGGTGAAAACATGCTACTGTGTAATAAAATCTTTTTCTCATCAATAACACGACTGTGTCTATCGTTCTCGAACAATCCTAATTCCAAAACGCACTGGCTTCCTAGAATTCATGAACATTCGTCATAAGGCGACAGGACGTGTTTTTAATGCACTATGCCGCCGAACGTTTGACACAAATTCAACGTTACAGCCTCTCACTTTATGCCTTTTTGAACACCTGGAACATGATTCACGAAGGAGGTTGTAATGCTCATTAAAAGACGCCTCCCTGGTTGTGACAATGTGATAGGTGAGTACCTGACAGGAAGGCCCGTGGTTCGAACCTGACTCTGGCGTCTTACTGTCTAGGTTTGAGTAACCTGATAGGATCTGAGCTCTCGTGCTTCCTTCGGGTTGCATGGCAGCTGTCCACCAGAAGTGTGACAGTTGAATATTTACTGCAACCCACTTGGTGGGTCAGTAAAACGAATTGGATATTCGCAACCTAGTTCTTTTCCCCTTCGTATTGTGCTAGGAGCCCACTACTCGAGAGGAAGTTGTGGTGTTATACACTACTGATCGAAAAACCACATCTTCCGTTAATGTCACCGTTTTCCAATGGACTCAGTGTGGACACTGTATATATTGTGCACATGGTTTCTTGCAGTTCCCAGTACAACCATGGATCCACTGTATGGTGCTCATCGTAAGATCCGTTTGAATGTTGTTGACCATTTTCATCCAGTAAAAACCGAAGTTCTGGACCTGGCATTTGGTGGGCAGTAAGATTGTTCCATTGAGAAATAGGACGCAGGCATCTGATGGATACCGTACTCTTCCCTGCGAACTTCAATCCCCAGTTCTCCCGTATTGTGTGTTGACATTGACCGGAGGCTTTGTTATTTCACTCAGGAGCTAGTCGCTAATGGGAAGGTCATCCCCATAAAGTTTGGCACGGCATTACTGCCAATTACATACCGTCGCGTCCGTTGCTTTGCAGTCGTGGGCACGTAGACAACCACTTGCTGAAATGAGTAGTCGTCAAAATTTCACACATTTGTGTAATAGATGATGATAGGTTGGTGGGAACTTGTGTATGCCCACAATGTTCTTCGGGATCGCTGGAGTTTGAAATCATCCATGTCCACAAGTAGCTAACGCCTAATTGTTGAACAGGTGTACGTGTTGTCCCCCTCAGCCAATAGCACCAACGTCCTCTGTCGCGAAAAAGCATGACGATCCTATTTATCGGTGAAGTCAATCTATTAATCCTCCTTTCACTCCAAAATAACAGGACGGCGCAGCACCAACACAGTACAGCATTGTTATTACCGGTTGGATCATAATTTTCTGTTCTTTTAAATGGAAAATTGTTATGGAGCAACTCTTCATGACCTCCTGAACACTTCAAGTTCACCTACTTTGATCGAGCTCGTCTCCTTTTTGAGTTCTATACTCAAAAGGCCGAATAATCCGCTCTGTGAATCTCCATCACAGGAGAAATTTTGTCCTTAAGCTATTCCTTCTGCTTCATCTGCATACGGACACTTTATTTTGGTGAACCGGATTTTAAGATTCCTTGAGAATACTGACTCGCCCCCCCCGCATCGTTTTGAAATTGTATTTTTAGTATTCAATTACACACCTTTTTCTGTCTGGATACCAAATTCATCTCAGGTGAATCAGGCCGTCTGAGCACAAGATTGACGAAAACATGTCGTGAAATACGTCATCGGAATGTTCGGTGGCTGCTCTTGAGTGGGCATCTATCTGAATATAGGTCACTTCAGTCACGTGTGCGCTTACGCAACAGTAATCGACATGGTGCGCTCAAAGGTATGCATGGCACGAAGCTTGTAGTCAACTGAATGAGCTGTGTTCGTTGCTACCAGACGCATGCAACCGTACCCAGAAGTGGAAGTCCAACTTATATTTTATCCTACAAGCGAAGCCAATCCATGCTGATAAGCCGTAAAAATCTGTGCAGCTGGTTAATTCGTGTTGAGAGTCATCAGCAGTGTACATCACATGAATCGATGCGAACATTCGAACCCCCTCGACCTTTTGGTCAGTGACTGAACATTATGACACTCGGGCGCGAGTAACTAATCAGCAGCCTGATAACTCGAACTTAGACAGGATATGGCGCCAATCAGTCCTCAGTCACGGGATTCATATCACGTGAGTGGCTGTGACTGGCTCATCGTGTAACGACTTTTCAAATGTAAGGCTCATGCGACTTGCAGGTTTTTCTCTTCTGAGTAGAGTACTTGTTTCCCGTTGGTATCATGAGCAGCAGAAATGGGAAAGCGTTGAGGTGGTAGTTTGCGGAAGGATTCGACCGTTAGTCACATGATCCGACTGGCAAGGGTTTTGCGAGCTGTTGTCTGGAAGAAGTATACCTGGATTCGCTTCACGACGACAGTTTGTAGGTAACAGCATATTGGATGCTATCGTGAAAGGAAAATGGACGCAATCGATTTCGGACAGTATAACGTTTGTTCCATTGGTCCCTAATTTTTTCGGAGAAAATTACTCAGGGGATCTTTAATGAAGCAAACGACGATAGACACAAAAATCAGCAGATTCATACGGGAGATTGTTTAGTCGTTTAAATATCCCCATGGTTTGAACAAAAACACAGTGACTAACATTAATGTCTTCCGGATATCGTCATCAGGTCAGTACATGTCTAATGGTTAAAATAGGAGCGAAAAATGAAATACGCAGCGAAGATTGGTTAGTGAAATGCAAAATGTGGAGACACGAACGATTGGTTGTCTGCGCCCCCACGTCGCATCTAGCTGGATGCTGTGAAACAGTCCTAGAGGGCCGTTGAGTGAATTGGCCGGTTGATTTGTGTCACATGACCAAGGCAGACTGTTGAATCAGTTGCACGCTGATTCTTACAGTTCGGTCATAGAACTATAGGACGAACTCTGATAAGAACGAAATCCACAAGTGGGGCACAAAAATCCATTACGATGTGTAACCGACGTAAAACGGTCTTTTCAGATTAGGCTTTGGATCCCCGGAAAATGAAGCCTTCAGTAAAGCGTTGCATTTGAATATGCAAAAGCCAAAAAACCGTGGATTGGATTCCCATATGACTGCCACTGGGGTAACCTCGAAGAACAGCGTCCAACGGAAAGGTTAAAGATCTGGCGCGTCAGTTTATAATTCACCAAAGTAGTAACCGCATTCGACTTGATCCTGGGATGTTAGATGCTCCTAGAAGCGAATAGTGAGTGTTGAGGGAGAAAATTAGTCTACCGACTCGAGTACAAATACTCCTTGGCAGCGTTTGCTGTACTGTGACGAACCGGTCTTCTATCTATACGGGAAAAACATGGAGGGCATGTATCAAACCAGCCCATGTCTGGGGTCTATAGCCAGTCAATGCAGAAGGTATCGTACCAACTGCATGCGATCCGAGTATTTGGCCTTTACTTCACTAATGTTAAGAAGATCGGATGTCGTGAATTCAGTTAATTTTTTGCACTGAAAATTAAGGCTTGGCGAGTCACAGTGTGCTCATCTGTCATCAACTGGGTACCTGTACCTAAGCGCCTTCCAGTTGTCCGTTGTGGTTGGACCAGTTAGATTCCATGTCGATAGTTCAAACTTGCTCCGGGGATTCACGTTTTTGAATGAGAGTCCAAAGTACCATAGAAGACATCCCTATGCTTAAACTTGCTGCGCAGACATTAATTCTGTACGGAAACTGCAGCAGAAGTCTTCAATAAGGCACAACCAACTGGAGAAACCACCTGCACCCAAGTGAGAGGTATACCTTTACAGGTGTTTGGTGAATATACATCAGAAACAGAACCTGAGTTTGCTAGAAGGTTTTTTTTAAGAAAGCGAACGGAGTTTGTTGTCAGTCAAATGCTTCCGGCCGAGCGATATCAAGACTGCAATGTATTTACAGTTTGTTCGTTGACATATCAATGCCATACAATCCTATCACTTCTCAAACCTAAGAGCTCCAAAAACTTTCGGAAATACTCAATCAGTTAGAAGACGCTTGGAACCGATTGAGCGGTTGTCATTCTCGGAAAAGTTCGAGAAACAACCGGTAGATTTGTTGTTGGGCAACGTTTCGATTTTAACACTTGCTGACCTACCCTAAAAAACAAAATCCCTTAGCAGACATCACGATTTAGCATGCCTTGGATGACTGGTTTTCCTTCTGCCTTCAATTTCGACCAACCGCGTAACCTAGTCACATGGCCTGACAAAGCTTTTGTGTCAAAAGCGAAACGTTGCACAGCGATGGGTCTACCGATTTTTTTCCCAAACTCTTCCGAAAATATCGGGAATGCTATTTTTTCGGACCTTCTTTGTCCTTTAACACGAAGCTAATGACTAGTATGGTTTAAACAAGGAAATCAGTTTCATCCGGTGAAAGATAAGAGTTTCAGCTAGATAAACTGCAGTCCTTATTTTCAGTAGGTTACCCTGTTGGTAAAAATTTTGCTGGCTTCATCGCATATCAGTTGACGACAACTGTAACAGCAGAAGATGAGTTTTACGATCAAGCCAGTAGTGAGTGTGAAACTGATGCATTGTAATTCACAGATTAACTCCGTTACCTTCTCAAGAACTATCCCATAAATTGCGGCTTTTCTAACGTAGATACCTTCTGTGGTGACTGGGACAAATTTTCCAAGTGGACGGGAATAAAATTCTGAAACAGTTTCTATATGGTCAGCTGGACACGAAGGAACAGAACCCTGCCAGATGAAAGCTTCTGTATGTGGGTAATTTGACCATAAATCCGAAGGCTGCTGGCACGGATCGAATAAATTGGGAAGTGCAAGCACAAAACAGAAAAACAAATAGGGAAACGATACGAACTGATGTTTGCCAATTCGGTGATTACCAGCTTCGAGTGCAATACGCAAAGGTATCATCGGAGCTGTTGGACCTGGAGACCGAATAAACTGTTCACCACTTGACGCAAGGTGACCCGTCGGTGAAACTTCACTGATTGAAGTGATTTTACCAAGCTCGCCTTAGCCTAGAACCGACTTCTTGACGATCGGCTTACTGACAAAAAATACGAAGGCACTTTAGTACACTGAGTGGTTAGGTGTTCTAAGTCCGCAGTGGTGCTAGAGGTGACTTTCAGTCGTCACCATCAAATCATCGCTAACCACAGAACGCCATATGGATGCATTCTACGTTCGACTTATTAGTGGTGCAGCCCCTAGTCCATCCGAGACGGGCCTCATTGCTTTCAACTGCTAGGATTCTTTCTCCTGTGTCCGCAAAGCCTCAACTTAATGTCTTTAATATTCTGTAGCGTTAGGCCTACAACAGGGCCGCACGTGATTTCTGTGACCACCGTTCTTTAGACCAAAGTAATTAATGGCCAGCAATAGGTGAGCAAATGCACGTGCCGAGAGTGCGGACTACCAAATACCCATTTGTATGCATTATGGGGTTCAACTCTTCGGTTGTGCCCGTTAGAGTTGGCAATTACGGACCACCCGCCAGGCATATCAATGACTTTCTTCTCCTGTTGACCATGCAGTCCCATTACCTTGCGTTAAAACCGGGTGCAGGACGTCCAGGTGGATGCACGTGTGGCTCAGCACAAAAAGCCAGTATGTGGGTGTTCATCGACACAGTCAATCCGAAGACAAATGTCAGCCCAGCACTATAAAGCTACCTAATCACCACACTTTTTGGACTCCTTAGCACAACGAAGACCCTCTCATTACTTTGGACGTTTGTGTTTGACTACGCGGAAAAGTCGAGGACAACCAAACGGATCAAACTCACATTATATCACGTGAATGAATGGACTAACTAAAAAATAACAGCGCACGTAAGTCTTGTTAAGTCCATCTTCATCAGTGATGGAGTATTACTCAAGGCCTCCGTAAGGAATATCAAATATCATGATGAAAATTCATGTATGGTTACGGTTAATGGACAAGCCGTCAGTTAGGTGGATTGGAATATGAGTACATACGGTAATGGCAGGTTAAACAGACCACTTTCGCTCCATTTATCAAAGTTTCACTTCGAATTCTTTACCCAAGGTCATCCTGAAACCATGACATTTATTTGAGTTCGGTAAGGACAAAAAACCTATGTTACAATGATTGTTACTTTCCTAGGCCGAGGTGAAAAAACGAAGGTGCATTATATATATATACTTTATATATATATACTTTATATATATATAAAAATATATAATCTGTCGAAAAACTGGCTGACACGGATCAATTGAATAAAGAGTCTCTATCAGACTGATTTTTTTTTGCGTTTGTTCCAAATCAACGGGGTGATCTTGCCAAAGCACACAGTATCATGTGGATTTCGGCGAAATAGTTTTGCCCACCATTTCTGTGGGAGTTCATTGTTCCATTACTGATTAGTGCCGTTCATTAATCAGACATCTGACCAAAACAACTGCCTATGGAATAATTTAACCCTGAAACAGTGAGTTGTCGACCCACAACCAATGATAAGCCTCAAAATCCGGGAGTCCACGCCGAAGATAAAACGGCATCGGTCTGTGAAAGAAACATCCAGGAAACAGATGTGTCACTACCAAATAAAATCAGCAGAGGGACGATTCGAACAGACCAGGCATTAGCTATAAGCAGTTGTGGATATGAAACATGGTAATACTCACGCAACAAAGTGAAAAGCTGGGTTCCTGGGCTGAAGATGGACTGGTAAAACCGTCTGTCGAAATCTATCTAATTTGGATTCAATTGGACGGAAACTCGCGGACTTCATCCATCTGATGAGCTCCAAGAAGCGCGAAACCGGTCGTGGGCTATCGAAGAGTATTCAGCAACCTTGTGAGTAGTTTTCTTTCATGAAAATATACTGCGATATCTCGAATATCGTACCAACTGAAACATGAGGCGGCCTTTGTGAAGCACATTCAGTTGAAGAATATCATAAAGGGGAGATTCAGTTGAGTCTCCCGTTAAAACCAAATTGATATGAAAAGTAGCTTATTTGTGACAATCTGTCCAATTTGGGTTCAAGTAGAACATAAGATTGACGGAAACTCGGGGGCTGCGCCTACCTGATGAGCCCCAAGAGGGTCGAAACCGATCGTGGGCTGTCAGAGTTGTCAGAAACCTTGTGAGTAGTTTCCTTTATGAAAACAACAAACTGTTTTGGTGTAGAGTGACACTCTCTTATGAGGGCATGCCATCAAAAGATCATCACCGAGGGGATTTGAAAATGGGAATATTACTTATTGGAGGGTTGATATAAAGTGCTATCCTCTGGGACGTGACTCAATTTTATCAAAAGTATGTTTCAATGTCAGGATTTTTTTAAATTTGATGTAATCATGTCATTCGCAACTCTCCTGAAGACCATCAAAATAAACCTGTTGAACCAAAGAATGAAGCCCATACAAATAAGTAAGGACTGGCAAAAAGTTCACTTTTGTTGTTTATTTTGCTTTCCCATTAAACCGTTGAGTGAACTCCTTCTCTATTGGCGATCGACACATAATGCTACCGTAGCAACTGGAACGCAGGTCGAACGCGAGTTGAATATCGTTCATGTTGCTGCGCTTCTATTCTGTCCTCCGTTAGTCTCAAATCACGACAACGATTGGAATTCAGCAGTGACAAAAACTTGTCACAGAAATCCGACCGGTATCCAAGATCACGAAACAGCGGCCCCGTAAAGAGTCGAACATTATTTTGCCGTCTTTGAAACATGTCAGAAACTATGATCAAACTATGAAGGCTTTTCTGTGTTCTGTGTTTATTCGGTAATCGCTTAATCCACCAGTGTCCGTTGGGCACCAGTTTTCTGCAGAAGGTGCTTCTAAAATGACTTACCGAGTGTCATCATTTCTGAAGTATACTGCTATAATTTGCGCATCTAAAACGCGATGGTTTTATAAGTGTAAAGTCACTAAATGCCTAATCCGTGACCCATGCTGAAGATTTTTCGAAAATAAAACAACGAGCCCTCTGGCCACGATGCCGAATGTGCTCGTCCGTCATCCTGGGACCTCCTACTCTAGACTTTATGGGCTATGAAAGGATGCATCGAGTACCAATTTGTCAAAAATGGATTGGCCAATGTTTCGGAGTCAGTCTTGTTTACAGTGTACTGATTCACCGCACATCCAAACAGTTGTTATCGAAATTTACCATTTGCAGGCAAAGCGGTTTTGAAGATGGGTTTGTTTTATGTTCTCCTCTGAAAGATACTTACGAAAAACAACTATGCTGTAATGACATCCCTCCCCTGTGTTTGTAAATGTACGTGTTACATTTGTTGTTGACAGTGATCTACACTTCAACATATCTAGTAGACATTATGTACTTTTGTCCGGGGTTCGAACCCAACCCTCTCATCTCACTGCATCCTGTTTGGGCTTGGGCAACCGGCCAATGTCTCAGCTATGGTGCTTGCTTCAGGTATTACGGCAGCTAGACACCGAAAGGCCAATACGGCTGAACAGGTGTCTTTTTTCGAAACTATTACATGGTCTCATCAAATTTACGCTTTAGGCTGAATAGGCGCAAATCCAAAGGCATAGATTACGCACTGACGATACGCTCATCTATGCGTATGTGTGCTCACACGTATGGATTGAAATACAAATCCTCAAATCATACAGATTCAATAGATTTCCGAATCATAAATGGACACACAGTAAACTCAGAAGTAACCAGAAAATATCAGTCCTTTACCAAGGTCATATGCCTGTTAATTGAAAAAATGCTGAATTTCTTTATGATACTGTTGGAGTTCTGATGCCACTAGCCTGATTTAAACGTGAGAACAGTTTGACTTGCCTCTGGACTAGCAATGCCGGAGAATAGTACATCTTAGCTAGTGTAAAACTGGCCAGCCGACTCCCTGCCATGGTTTTTATTGGTCCTTTTTCATGAAAGGATGTACGAATAGGCGAAACCAAGGATGTTGAAAATGGATGGTGAACTTAGACGGGACTCAAATCATGGTAGGCTATCAGGCTTTGCGACTGCTGGTAATCGGGTCAGTTACACAACAGCCACAATACAATGGATACCAGACTCCAACTCCATCCAAACGCTCCAACCAATAGATATTAAAACAAAAGTGATATCTCACTTAAGTGGACGTAACTTCATGATTTAAAAAGATGGAATTACGTCAAAAGTAGTATTATTTAGTAAAAAGTAACCAATGAAAAATTTTGTATGCACTCACAATGGTTAAATCTTGGGAGACTAGGAAACAACGGGATCTGAAAGACACGAAAGGCATGTCTGTGTTTGTGTCTTGTGCGAAAGGCACAAACCAAATTTGAAATGCTTTTGTTTCTCCTGCAAGAAACAACCCGAGACATCGGTGAATTACCTGAATGTAGAACTGGCTCGGCGAAACCCATCCTTCGTCCGCCTTTGTCAAAAACACTGTAAAACTTGCGTAAAAATGATGATCCAAAAATCCAGTCCTGTTTCGACCACGGCGAAGCCCTAAAGTTGAGAAAGCATTCCATTCTTCCGGCGACAAATCGCTGAAAACGAATAGGAACTTTAGTTTCCTGGATTTTGATCGACGGATGTCTTCATGCTGCATACGCCCAGCCGGTATCAAGTGTCATCATGGAAGGTTGGCGAACAAAATGCTTTCTGAAAATCAGGCTCATCCCGGCCAATTGGCTGCAAGTATACTTTTTTCTTTTCGGAGTGACTCTTGTCGAAACTGCAAGCTAAGCACAACCTACGCTGTTCTAAGTGGAAGTCAAGAAGTAAAAAATCTTTCCTGTTTTCACTTCAGAACAGCAGATGTACAGGTGTTGAAAAGTGAGGCTTTCATGTTTTTTTCCGAAGCTCTGGATGCAAAACAAACAATGCTTACGAAGTAGCGTAGTGCAACAAAGAGTAAGAAATGAACGAGACAGCTTAACGCACATATGGAGGATTTAACACTAAAACCTGAAAACTTTATTAGAGACTTGGTGCTTCGATTAAACGTATGTAACTTTTCTACCCAAATTTCGGCCCTTGTGTCTTAATGCCTGCACAAATTCAGAGTTCATCAATGCACCGTGCGTCTTTCTCTCACTGACTTTGGTGTTTTTTGTGTGCGGATTTTCTGTGTGCTACGTGAAACAGCTTCATTGTTATATCACGCAATCCTTCCTGGGCCCTGCTTGAAGGACTGCGAAAACTACAGAACAAGGACAGAGGAGACTGGTTAATTTGCTGAAGTCTGACTGTACGATACATTATAGCCCTTGCATGACCAGTCCAGTCTCACGTTCGTCGCTCCCGAGGCTCGTGTATCAATCGGTCCATATGGCGGTTCCCTTACCAGCCAGCGTGGCCTTCTATGGTGGTGGGTCATCAATAGTGAACGCATGAGATTAAGTGTGACGAATGCTCTTCGTCCGAAAGCATTTGCACGTACACACACCTTAAGGTGAGATGCCCAGTACCTGAACTGGTGGTTTGGAGACCCTGATGTGCCTCCAGCTTCAGCGGACTGATGCGTGCGCTCACATATCATCAACAAGTGGGAAACTATCAAATACAATTTAAGTTTCTTGGTGGATGTACTTGAATAACAGATTTCCAGACCCAACGACACTGGTTTTCGAATTCGTCTTGGGTTGAAATAGAAACCATTGGCACTCCTTTATATTGGTTTGGGCTGCCCATTGGTGACAGTAGTCTACGCACGGCAGTGTAGTTTAGCACTAGGGATGAACTTCGACCTTTAGCAAGTGAAATACTGAAATACAACAATATGCATACAGATTTCACGCGGAGCAACTTGTCTGTTCATTTTTTGTGCAGTGCACAAAGCCGAGAAATCGACTCCTCCCATTTTAGCAACTTTTTTTGTCCGGTGATAAGTTGCATGCGTAGTCAGCGAATCAGTGAATCGATTTGTTTCTATTTATGCAGCATTCGAATTTTAACGGCCAACAGCCTGAACGTCCATCAGACTACTGATGAACAACTCATTTTCTTGGAGTTTTGCTTATGAGAGGATAATTTCGGCGTGTACTTTCACGTAATTCATTATGTCGGAAATGTCAACAACCAGTGTGATTCCTGCAACGTTCACCAACAGGCCACTTGTATCGGAGTTATGCACTGGACTGTCTGTACGAGCCATAGTATGCTTCAGTGCCCCGTATCAACTAACATGATTAAACCTGCGCGGAAGGGGGGGAGTGATTCAAACCAGTGTTGACTGGGCAGAGACGATGGACCTTTGTAACTGATCGATTCATGTTCAAGTTACCGATTTTCCTGATGGGATAAGTTTGATTGCGTCGAAATATTTACAAGAAATGAGCTTTTTTGCCGAAAGTCTCCTGGATTGACGACGAAACGTTTGCAAGGTACTTGTGAGGCTAGACGAAGAGATCGATCGGCAGGCAAACCTGATCAACGACCAGTATTAGATGTTATTATGACGCTGAACTGCATTCAAATTCAATCAGCTACTTGTGGCATCAAAAATGCATATGGCCGAGTCTCAAGCGTTTCGTGGATTAGACTATAGTGAGGGCTGTATTGTTGCGCAGTTGCGAGACTTGGGCACGTTGGGCTGAGGATCTGAAACACCTTCAGACATTTGACCACCGATATCTCAAAACTATGGTTAGAGTCGGATGGAGCCAACGAATTCTTAATGAGATGATCAAGAGACTGGCACATCCGTCAAAAAACACACCCAGCAAGCTAAGGAGGCTTGGGCACGTGTTACACATGTCGAGCTACAGCCTAGCGAGACGAGCACTGTCTTCCGTAGAAAGCATTGGAATCAAAGTAAAACTTGGAAAAATAGACCTTTGTGATGACGAATTTTTGTCGGATAAGCATTTTAGGCATCCACAAGAAATAATTAACGTATTAAGGCTGGAAATTACTTAGCTATGCAACCATAGATGAAGAACATGAAGCTTTAACCTAATGGCTTGTATAACGGCCAGTCAAATGGTATTCATATGCACTGACCTTGATTCCCTGGAAGAAAGTAGAGATTGGTTCGTTTCATCTCATTTCCCATTGTTTTTAAGTTTATTTCGCGTTCCGTTAGGAGTTAGGATTTTGAAAATTTTCACTGATATCTATCTGTGCGCATTGTTTTTCGACGGAAAAGCTAATTTCGAAGAAAATTCGTCTGGTTGCTATAATTTTCACCAGTTAGGTGTAGCCTTGTCCGAATGGTCGACTGGGCAGTAAGCAAAGATAAACGGAATTCTAGTGCGTTTGCAATAAATTTTGTTATGCGACGGACCTCGCTAAAGGTGGTTACTTTACGCTGGTGAAGGAATTAGTGACCGAAAATCATACTCTCTTCAATGATGACATGAAAGCTCAAGTACCTCAGCGACAGAAAAAGGCTCACGTTAAAAGAACACAGTCACGAGTGTAAAATTGCAGGCAACGTCATGGTATTTAAAATATATTTCTGACCTAGGATCAAAGCTGTCCCGTCGACATTAGATAACTTGTTTACATCGTCGGCTGTCGCTGTTTAGCTGGCTGAACGTCTAATCTGTCCCGAAGAATCGGCGGCTTTTTAAAGAGGTTCTGAGCAAGTTTCGGACCTTCTGTTGCTTTTCCAGAGACCCGATTTTTGACGTATTCTAACAAAGCATGGACCCAAAATACAACATTGGTGCATCTGTGAACGGTATACCTGCTCATCCTACAGGCCAGAACCATTTGAATAACACCAAGTGTGACGTCCCACTGTCCAAGGTGGCTTGGCAATCATTCGCTATACAGCCGATGACAAGCTTCATTCCAGCCGATAATGTTTAGTTGTTCTGCTTTCTGATGACCGATTAAAAGCTCAAATAATTGCGGCAACAATTCAAACAAAAATCTTGTTACATGAGCAATTTTGACGTATCTGTTTTCAGCATTATCGATGGTGCCTTAGACAGGAGCTTTTGCATGATAAAAAGATGTTTAGACGATCCAGTGGTGAGTTCTCTAAGGAGAGGTCAAATGAAGTTATATGAAGCTGATTGAGAAACGTTGAAAGCAAACAAGTGGAACACACATTCTGACCGAAGAAAACTCACTCTGTCAACATACAAATCGCGCGAAAATCCTAACTGAAATCCATCCAAGGAGAAAATTATTTCGGGAAATTCATCGGCTTCTTTGCAGTCGACTTGCTGTTCTGGCTCCAAATAAACGCCAAGTTGACTGATCAAATTCAGAAGAGTCCCATATGGACATATCACCAAATAAGTACCGGTATCTGCTATCCCAATAAAATCATGGGCTACCGTGTTGCCATTGACTTCCATTCTAAAAAAATAACAGAACTAAAGATAGACGTCAATTTCCAGCCTATTTATTAGCGAGAAAGTACTTCCATATCAATGCATGAGACGACGTAGTAAACAATGGGCTGAAAGAACCTCTTTTAGTCACATTAGTAACCACCAGACACAAAACGGCGAGGGATTCATTTTGAGAATTGCGAGTGTTACGAACAGACAAGATGAGGTTCATCCTACAGCTAAATGATGTCACAAACTAATGCACTGATCACCTACAAGGAGGACGTGGTCAACTTCAACTAGCAGCAAGTGGGCTTTAACTGGCTGTGAAAACCCTCGGGGAGGTACTGCCAACTCCTAACAAAGTTCTCGAATCACGTGGAATGAGGACTGTGTGACTCCAAGGGGAGCGCTGAGTCGGATGGCGTCACCTGGGTTGATTAGTAAGCTCGACAATTTTGTTGGCAGAACTAACAAATAAAAGCGGAGTAAATCTTGTGCTCATCATCATTACCCGTAGAATATTTTTGGCAAATGGGTTCTCCCAAAAACAGGAATTCTACTCCTAACGCAGTGACGATTACGGTACATGGAAGGACAGGCCTCCGGCGTAGGAAAATGTCGGCAGGTTGGATTACAAGGCAAGCAGGAGGGATCTTGATAGACAGATAGACAGACAGAGAGACAGGCAGACAAATATATAGCAGATAGATAGAAAGATAGACAGACAGACAGATAGACTGCAGACAGACAGGCAGAAGGCAAACAGACAGTAGATAGACAGGCAGATGTATAGAAAGACAGACAGACAGATAGAGTGAAAGACAGACAGGCAGGCAGGCGGTTGTGTGGATGGATGGGTATGCAATTGGTTGGTCAAGCCACCATGCAGGCATTTGAAATTCGCTTTTAAAACCTGTCACCTGATAGTATTGCTGTTGTGCAACTACCGTCAGAAAATGGAAAATATTACTTCACCACTCCACCGACGATTAATGGCTCAAAATTTACAGATAGCAAAATCTATCGGAAATCAGTCAAGGAGCCATATCACGGGGAATTCCGTAGGGAAGAAAGAAAGATGACGGAACTAGTGTATTACCTGCGGAACTGAACTCTCCAAAATTCCCCGGGAAGCACAGCCGCGTAGGATATTTCTTCTCGATAGTCTTCAGGATTGACGCCGCCAAAGGTTATTTTCCCATGGGACAGAGTGGAACTGGATTGGGGAGCAAGAAAACTATGGATAGTAGGCTGAAAATATTCATTGATTGTTGCCGAGAAGCATACTGTTGAGCAAGCATTCGTACATTTGATTTGAGCGTTTCGTTGCAGCTACCATCTAGATAAATTCTAAGGAATCACTGCGGTGTTTATACACTACAAAGCCTGTTCCGCCGAGGTTTTAATAAAAAAAAGGCTTCTGCGAAAGGAAGGCTTTTTGATATGCGCGCTTCTGGCTTGTGCATTCTGTGTAGCGAATAGCCAGTCGGTCGAGCGAAAATTCAGAACATAAAAACAAACACCCCAGTCAAATCAGCGTTCGTAGCTGCGTAGATGCTTCGGACAGAATCCCTCCTCATGGCATTTTCAAGGGTGAATAACAGTGAGTTTGAAGCAAGTTATCAGAAAAACTTTGCAGCTGTCTTTAAACCTGTTCGGGAAGTTCTATCAGGGTTGACGAAACAGCGCCTTGGAATGATTTGTATCGTTGCAACAAAGCAGGGGCTCCAAATAGCATGACACTTTCAGTACGTAACTGTTGGATGCAGAAAGCATATGCTTACCTAACTCCCCTGTAGAAAACAACAAGACGGCCACGCTCTACTTAAGCTAGAGAATGTTTCTAAGTGCACATTAGCGTTGGGAAAAAGTCGTTGAGTGTACTCAAACTTCAACTAGTCAGTCACTTGGAGGTCCTTCACCCTCGAAGAGAGCTTGAGCTGTTTGACCACAGGTTTTGAAGCAACTTGAGTGGTTCGTTTGCACAAACATGAGGTTTGTCGTCAATGGCGTAGAATATGGAGATTCGAATTTGTTTCCCCACAAAACCTACCAAACCCAGATCCTATAAGAATTCGACCTCCCGCCATTTGGACAGGCTCGTGCTCTGCACTGTGGGCCTCAGAAATGTCATGGTACCCGTCGCTGAGAACGAAAATGTGTCATACATGTACACATGTGACCGGAGGCCACCAAGCGTGGATAACTGGAATCTGCGTCATGATCGAAGCCGACTCATTCTATAGAATTACCAGTGCAAGGAAGTGAGCCACAAATTATTTGGGATTTCTGGACAAGCAACATATAATTACCGTCTCTACTAGAGTTTACTGGCACTTTAAGGTTAGTTCTCACAAATCCACATCAACACTCAGTCCTACTCAGAAACCAAAATTAACATGTTGAGTTGTAGATTCTGCAAAGACTACGAAATTTCTGCAAGGCCTGTAGCAAGATGTGTGTCAGCGCAAATCTGCCCGATGAGTACAACCACCTTAAAAGGGATTGTTTCATTCAGTTTTGGGATTTCGAACGAGATATCCGCTGCTCAACAGTGGACAAACTAACCAATCAGATGGTGCTCATCTGCCCTTGAGAGCTGGACAGCCCGCTCGGTCCGGCAAAATAAAGATCTCAGGTGTTGGTGGTTGCGGGATAGTTGATTTGCAAGAGCCTTGCCACCAGTGCACATTTTTTGGCTCTGGTTGAGGAGAAGATCATTTATCGGAACGCAACAGGCCGCAGTAGTTTTACTTGGGTTTTACAGTCGCTTTACTGTCATAGACATCATTGTAGAGAAGAATACCAACATTGACACTGATGCTCCACTATTTTCCACCTACGAAAAAATTGAGATAATTGCGCTTCCAAATGTAAAAGAAGCCAAAAACGGTCACGAATCAGATCTGATACTAACCAAAGTCATAAGCATTTTGGTTTCATTTGTTGATCGGATAGTAACCACAGCAAACTAGACTAAAAATTTGATGTTTACCAAAGCTTAATTGGATCAAGAATTTGCACGGTGGCCCGGAGCACGGAGAAAGATAGAACGGCGCCGACGCTCTTAACTAAAAGGTGAATAGACATGTGCCTTATTAGTTGGAGGCTTTGATCGATTGAATAAAATATTCTGACTATCAGAGTGTGACTCTGAAAATCTGGAATTATCCACAGGATCATTCTACCTCGTTCTCTGTTATCTCACAATCGAAGAAGGTAATAGCCTTTGAAGGTATACATCTTGTGGATTACCAGACTTTTCTGTGCCATAAAAGTAATTCCTGAAAAAATGAAAATGCGTCCTTTCTTATGTTGTGAATTGATCCATCAGAGCTTTCAACCTACTATCCATTGTTGTGAGGCTTTTTAATTCATGGAAGATGCCTGGAGGGGTTAAGCCCACTTAGCTTTGGCAGTTGTTCAGTTGTGGTCGTTTGATCACTTTATGATGGCTCGTGCTCATAATTTATGTATCGTTTATTTCAGAGACAACGATATAATATACTTATTCGATACTAATATAAAATTATAGTAATAATGACAAAAGGTGCCATATTATTACCATAAATTCTATCGTCAGGAAATACACTTCAGGTTTTGACTGACTAAAGAGCAGGAGTTCATAGATGCAAGAGCTTGAAGAACTGTCATAAGCTTTTACAACTGCTCGTTTATGAAAGTCTGACGTCAAACTGATGTAGATAAACAGCTGTTACTGGGCATTTTACGTCGCTGCTACCGTAACCGTACATTAAATACTGTTGTTATTATAATATATGTTAAACTTATATGTCCTCTTTAGGGGCAGGCTTCTCGGATCGAGGCAGAACCAGAAGATACCAGGTTAAGGACCAACAATAAGGGATTCATTGAGGATTAGTCCCTCTTGAGAATGGTTCGTCCAAATGGAAGAGAGTGAATTAGATTATGCAAAAATCCTTTGGTGGATTTTATGTTAAAAACTACTGGAACATTCGCGCCACCAATTTGCAGACACGGTGCTCTTTGAACCACATCTGGCACATGTGCCTGCACCCAGCGTTTGTGCAGGAATCCGGGCAGCAACAAATACCGACGACCCTTTGAGTTAAGATTGCCACCTCTAGAAGTGGTTGCTTTCTCCTGCACCGTTCGAGCGTGTTTCAATAAGAAACTCCCTCCTAGAAGAGGAGACAGCCACCTGACAGAAGACGCAGTATTTGGTTGTGCACTTGAAGTGATAAGTTCATTTGAAAACAACTGAGCTTCTTAAACTTACCTAGGGTACACGATGGTGAAGACCAGTTGAGAAATCAATTTCTGAGCAAACAGATACTCCAGTAGTGTTTGGTCGAATGACTCCACTGTTTCACTAACTGCCAACCCCAGGTTGCCGTCACTTGCACTGAGTGTAAATAGGCCACTTGCATTATGTACCTGACCAAACGTCACACCAACCACCTTTGTACCACTGACCTGACGGAACAAAGATCAGTTCAGTTCCTACATATGATCTTACATCAAGTGTGTCGGTCCCAAGCGTACCTTCTATGCTGGAACCGTCACCGTACGTTTCACATAGGGCTCCAAGCTTTTCCTGAAACGTTTCTGATGTACCTTTGAATTTGTTGTTGTTCACGAACAATCCCGGTTCACTCTTGTCTGAAGGAACCCACAGTGTGCTTGATCCTGTATCAATCAATAAACTGAAATTTTGTCGCGGTGTCCCAAATCCGACGACCACGTAGAAACCCTGTAGATGATTATTATATGAATAAACAAATAGGTCTGCAGACCCCATCTCCAGCAAGATACGGTAAAGTGACAGTCTTTCCATTGCTGAATAGATGGTTGGTGAAAAAGTCAAACAACTCACGGATTTGCTGATATACAGTTATACTGAATGAAAAGCAGTACCGGTATATACAACATCAGTATCTTGTTTCGTGGTATCGGGCAGAAATCAATGACCCATATGAGCAAGCACATTCCATGGTTTGACTATGGGTGGCGATTCGATTGGATGTTCTTCCAGACCAGTAGCGTGACCTTGAGACCACCATATCATTGGATGCATGTGCAGGACATCTCATTCGTGGTGCGTTATTCACAAGCCGCCAGCTTGCTAACCTCTCAACAGTTTTGAAAGGCTAAATTTTGACATCACTGATATGTTTGGACACATCTAAGATAAAAGGTAATTTCGTGGAATAATCAAACGTCGGGTGATTTTGGTGGAACTACTGTGTGCATATGTATCCGGCACAAGCAATCACAAATGAAATAATGATTTCCCACACCGACTCAATCAAATAAGACAACAAATTCACTAATATCCAGGAAGCAGACTTTATAATGCTTTGCGCATCATTTTGGCCATCCCCATTTAAACTTCACTGTGTTTTCAAGTGCAAAAAACTACAGATTGATGTCAACAGCACCATTAGAGATGATTTGAACTGAGGCGAGGACATCTACGTCGGCTGTATGAACTCCACAAGCTGTATGGACTTCCAGGCTCAGAGAAGCAATCGAACTTTTGCAAGCTAACAGGTGTTGCTTTTATAAGACACCTCAAGGGATGTACATCCTTCCTCTGCGATTAGCTCTAGCTGATTCACAGAGGGACTGTTCCCAAAAACGTTCTCCCTAATTTAAAATAGTAATTCTTCGCAATTTCATCGGCAACTAAAAATTAACGTTAAATTTTGAGCTAGTTACATTCAGGGTCTCGTAGGACTGCTACAATTTCACAAGAACGCGTATTCCACGGTTTGGCGCTTTTTCAGTCAGAGCCATTTATAAAGAGACCTCTGCCGGTGGGATGGATTTCCATGGGCAATTTTTTTCAAAAAGTGTTTCCTAACTATTTTTCTCTACTTCTGTTATAACTATCGTGTTTTCATGTATCTGCATATGAAGTCAATTCCTACGGAATTCAAACAAACTTTATCTTGGTGGCCACAAAGTTATGATGCGGAGTGGGGTAAGGCATAATTTGGTAAACTTCAAAGCTCAGCTTATACTGATGATGACTTACATTTGTTTTGCTTGTCTTCGTTAGTTAGTAGAAGGATTCCTAAATGATGACTGCATTTAATTCAGCATCTAATTTGGCGAAATACGCTCATTTGCAAACAACTTTGGTTTTGCGAGAGATTCACCTGGAACCCAACTGAATCTATCGTTTATGATGTTTCTAAGAACATAAGGTTGACGGAAACTTGGGGACTGTGCCTACCTGATGAGTCCAAAGAAGGGCGAAACTGGTCGTGGGCTGTCGAAGAATTTTCAGCAACCTTGTGAGTAGTGTATTACGCCTATACAAACATCTAATTTACTTTATTCTGTTACGTACGAGTTTCGTATGAATGGCCATAAAAATATATTACACATGGAAGGAGACCTTCTGATCAATGAGCAAGTGTGGATCTCATGAAACAATAAAACGATATCACGAATGATCAAGGTGGAGTTAAACTTGACTTCTGAAATTTTTATGGGAAGATACACAGTGGTAGACAGGCCCTCGAACGGGATAAATTCAGGACAGGAAATAAGAGGGAAATTACATTTTTGTAACGTGAAGTAGCCTACGAAAGAATGAGAACAAAACGTGTAGCCGTACTGAAAGTCGAGCGCATGGGACGGTAGAAGCAAATTCCGATAAAAGTTGACAATAAAATTAACGGTACAGTGTGGGAGTAGAGACCATGTACCGATGGCTAGAGAAAATTTGTGGCCTTTCCGTTAGAAACGGCTTAGCAACAATTCGTTCGAAGAATGGATTCGAGAAGTGATATATGGGACGACGGCTCCCTATCTCAAGAATCTGGGCAGTAATCTAGATTAAAGTCTACTAAGCGTAGTAGATCAGAGTAGTTTGAACACGTTCAGAATAAAACACGAAGTGTTTGAACCACGTGACTCGAAATGCTAAGCATTGTAGGGTTGAACTTCACTGCAGTTGCTGATTATATTGATAATCAGACAGTTGATGCTTTCTGCGCGGC
Source organism: Opisthorchis felineus (assembly GCA_004794785.1). NCBI lineage: Eukaryota > Metazoa > Platyhelminthes > Trematoda > Opisthorchiida > Opisthorchiidae > Opisthorchis > Opisthorchis felineus. Next base: position 22,990 of record SJOL01006822.1, on the reverse strand, counting down.
AGTTTTAAGAGGGAAGCGGAACACTGGAATCTGCAAGACAGAGGGTGCTGAACAATTACCTCATCTTTGGATAGCGGAGGACAATCTATCCTTTTTCACAATGGAAAGGGTCAACGACAGAGGTCACTCTAGCACCGAGTAGAGTACGATAGAGAGGGGGCTAAGTTCATAGGTCACGTGAACATCGATCAATCACCACATAGGATAACAGACCAACCAATGAAACTGCCCAACCGAACAACCAATCGTGATCGAAGGTCAGCCTCGGCTAGCAGCACGTATATTAACACATACACAGAGCAGTGAGTGAGTTTTCTTCAGGAATATCCCAGAGGCATAAACTTCGAACATTGATCCGCCCGAGTGTAAGAGCTGGTTTAGTCGTAGAGCCTAAAACATAAGTATCCTGATAAGCCTACGCAGAGCAATCGTGTTTCGTTCGGAATCGGATTGTTGGTGAGATCCGACGGTGGTAAAATATTGGCTAAAGGTTAGGTCCGAAAGCCAAGCAATCGCGGAGCGTGACTTTATGTCCAAGATTTCCTAAGCCCCTAGGTATTTGAGAAGGCAGCGCCAAGGCTCCTGCCAACAGAAACCTTTTTCTTCACCTAGACGAAACAACGAACTACCTTTGCAGTTTTAACCCAGAGCGTCCTTTATTATGAATACACATAAAAAATCGTCCAGCTGTAACAACGTTTCGGTGTCTGGCTGCCATGCTACCCGAAGGAAGCACGAGGGCTGGGATACTGCCAGGTTGCCCAATCCTAGACAGGGGAATTCGAGAGGCAGAGGTCGGGTTCACACCACGGACCTTCCGGTCAGTAAATTCGCGCTCTAACTACTGAACCATCTCGCCCCGAATACACATAGAGAGTAGAGTTACTCACTCATCCTCGTTTCGTCGCTACTTCCCAGCTGGTACGATCGTCAGGTTCACCACAACACTCAAGGGAATCCACCACGTCATAGTAGCAATTTATGGTCCGGTGGTGTCATCAGAAATGCCTCAGTACTCTTTCAGTATAACAAGGAGAGATTGTCGTATATGGTTTAGCCGTATATGCATGTGGAAAAGATGTGAACGACGCACATCCCGTTAACTGCGCAAAGGGTATCAGGTTGGCCCGCACTACCACCCACCCATCTCCAACAGCGCAGATGTCAAATATTTGGTCGTTTCTTTTATCAATCCATCAAGAAAATGTTCAAACCACCTGCAAGAAAATGCATCTTACATTTTTATAGCCACATCCCACAGTCATACATATTTGATCGTTACATTTTTCACACTTCTCTGAGAAATTGTAATTATTCAGGTTTAAAACACTTTCAGTACCTAGCTGCCATGCCACGCGAAGAAAGAACGAGTGGCCAGACACTGTCAGGTTGCCAAACCTAGACAGTAGCGATCGATATATCCGGGTTGGATTCAAATAAGGATCTCCTGGTTTGTAGGATTCTGCTCTTTAACGACTGAATTATCCCGAGGTGATGGAGTGAGCACCAAAACTACGTAATCAAATCCAATTGCCTCTAATCTCTAGTAAATATTTGCAAAATCTCCTCACATTACCGTGAACAAATAAGCAGCTCGGTGAAAGGATAATTTCACTGGATGTGTGAAACTTCCCTCTGACTTGTCACTCAAGGAGCCAGTCAATAAGTGATCACATGATGTGGTTGCCTCGATTGAAGGGTGAGTGGAACTATGTCCTGTCTAAGTGAGAGCTAATCCTGATCAGCCACTCGTGGCCAAACGGTCAGGTGTTCAACAACTGGCCGGAAAGGTGCGGATTCGAAATTCCGTGAGTTTCGTGAGATGCACACTGCCGATGATTCCCAACAAGGCTGAAATAGCTGTACAGTGCTCCTCGGCTTTTGAGCACAGATTGCCTTCACCGACAAGATGAAATCTGCATTGAATATCTCTAACCTGATGCAGCTCTCTTGCTAATTCCGACACAATATAGTGAAATCTGGTTGTTTCAGACGCGGTGACAACGCTGTCGGTGTCAGAAATGCTAGTTTCAATACATAAAGTGAAAAATATTAGCCACCCGTCGGCTATTAGGAGCCAAATATGTGTGCAACTCCGGATGATGAATTACTTCTTTTTTACTCATAAATCAACAGACAATGGCTTGTTGATGTCGTTTAACAGGCCCGGAGATCGATACCTACCTTTCGGTTACTTTTTACTTTATTTCGTTATACTGTCTTGCGTATTTACTCACTATGTAGACTAACTGAGAAACTTTCCAGGGATAGACTTTATATGTTGCAGGTTATCATAAACAAATTGGCAATTAACATGAAAAAATCTCAAAAAGCATGCGTGGTTAAAGGCTGACTGGGGTGTAGAAGTGGTTTGTGCATTAGAGAACGTAAAACAGTATGACTGCACAGTAAAAATTTTTGAAAGATTTATTGGTGTTGACGACTTTAAACTCGAAATAAATTCCCCCAAGCAGGTCTTGAACTGGGAGGTATTTTACATGCGAGTTCGCAAGACATCTTCCAGTTGTGACAGCGTGAAAGTCAGGAGTCCATTGAATTAACCCTCTCTTCTACCGGGGAGTGGCGAAACCGATTTTTTTTCCGGCCTTATCAAAAACGGTGTAAAATTGCCGTAGAAATGAGGCTCCGAAAATCCAGGTATCATCCGGATGAGGTAACGCATTAAAGTTAAGAAAGCACACCGCCTGTGGCATGATAAACTGCTGAAACGTAAAAAAAAACAGGTTTTAGTTTTAACCCTCCTCAATAAGGAGTCAGGATTTCTAGCTGCTTGTTTTCATTTGCGGCATCAAACATTTGCCTTCAATGAGATTTTTTCTTACAAATAATTTCTAGAAGTTCTTAGCAAACAGTTGTGCATCAAACCACTTCATTTAGCACACTTAGTTAGTAAGCGAAATCGGGAGTTGACCCGCCCAAATGTATTTGTGGCTCCCGACTAATTTGCATCCCTTCCTTGTTGTTCGACTGCTTGCTAGTTGGTCACCCCGAATTAGTTCATTCATAAATTCAGCAACCCGAAGAAGATTCTGACCAATACATGTCTACTTAAAGCACCATCGCTGGTAACCTGGACCTTGTCGGAGGGTGGGCTATGATCGGAGAGTTGGACATTGCTTACGAGCCATCATTGCTGAGGCCACATGTACGTACATATATCGATCATACATTGATCGTTAACTTCAAAGCTCAGTCACAGATACTAATCAGAATATAAGCGCATGTAGGACAAAGATTCCAGGGCTTTGAGAACCTAAATGTATCACGACCACCCAAAAGAAACTAAACCCCGTTTGTTGTTTGAAGTCCATCAAAGTATTGAACTCTCACCCAGAAAAGCTTTAATTTGGTTAAACACCTGAGGAGAATCACACTCAAGGTGGTAGTAGGTAGGTAGGATTCTGTAGTTACTCAGTTCCACCCATAGTGGATAAATTTTATCAAGTATTTCCTCTAAAAAGTCAAGAACCAAGTTTTGGAAACCCTTGTTATTGGTGGCCGAAATATTGAAGCCATATTGGTCTGCCTTAGTTTTGTTTTATAAACCGCCTAACAACCTAAGAGCCCATGGTCCCAACATCATGGTCGATTTCGTGTAATGATTTGCCGAGAATACAGTCGGTGTCACGTGATATGGTTAATGAAATCTCGAACAACTTGGTTGGCGGTCAGATAGCTCGTTCAGTAGTGTGAATGATGAACCGTTTCCAATGGAGTAATTCAGTGTTATCGCTGTGATATTTTTTGTTACAGGAACTACTCGTACCTGTCGGTGTCATTGTCACCAACTATTTTGTCTCCATAACTTCCGACTCAACAAAGAAGTAACGTGCGATTACCATCAATAAAAGACAAAAGAAGACAACCATAACTCTGAATATTATGATGGGATACAGGAATGTACTTGTGAAGGTGTTGAGTGCTGCAAGACTGGGTGGGCTCGAACCCTAGCCTCATGCTTGCGGATAAGCCGATTGAGTTAGTAGACACATTTGACCACCTGTGTAGCTATATCAGTCCCGGTGGTTTAGCCAGGGAGGATATTTCCATCCGGAGTGAGAAGGCCAGAGCAGCTTTTGTGCATCACCTGTGGCGTACGCGTGACATAAGCTTATCCTTCGAGGGTCGAGTCTACGATTCTGCGGTGCGCTCCATATCCAGGTACGATTCAGAAACCTGGTTGCTGCATGCTGAGGATGTGGAAGAACTTCCAGTGTTTGACAGTCGATCCGGTGGGAACACTGGATCAGTATTGCTGAGATAGGTCGAATAGTTTTCGGAGGAGATAACTCGCCCACGATAGATGAACTGATCACAATGGCTTGGTCACGAGCTTCGTATGCCAGTCGACCGAATTTCTCGAAGAGCTCTATTCGCACAAACATATGAAGGGTAGAAAGGGGTCAGAGGAGGCAAAACAACGACTTGGCAGCGAAGTATGAAAGCCATTACCAGCAAACTCAGCTGCGCTGGTCATTGCCGCCTCCCTGGGTGGGTACTTTGTGATGGGACACATTAATGGTTAAAGACATTTTCAGACAAGGCCCGGTAGCGCGCTCAGTATGGCTCATGCATCCAAGTCGTTGCCTTCAATGCATAGCCCTCTCCTGATGTACTAAATGATGTGTCCACTGATAGCCATATACTTACGCATCAATTATATCAGCCACCGCCTCCAATACATAGCTATCTAGCCCACCTCCCCAAATCATCAGCGAACGAAACTGTGGCAGCTAGAACCACTGTCCGACAAGCACGAGGTTTTTTTCAGCCGATGATGATGATGATGGTGATGAAGACGATGATAATGAGTCTTCTCCTCCACATTTGACATTTTCAACTGATTAATCAATGAGTGCTACTTCTCAAGTGAGAGCATTTTACATTTGGTGTGGACACTAAAGCGGGCTGTTTTCGGAAGGGGGGCGGTTGAGAATTTAAACAACCTAATATGGAATCGAATTTGACAGTATTCGATGATTAGATTCATATTAGTGAAATTAGACTTAACCAAATGACTCGGATGAGTGTAAATGTTCGAAAAAAACTTGTGGCTCACATTGGAACATCTTTGGTATTACCGGTTGTTTAATGGAGTCAAAGGTGGTTTGCTTACACCTGGGACTACTCTGTGTGTCCATAGATCCTTTCGTATGAGAAAAACGAGATGGGGAAAAAGGGTGGAATGTGAGGTACACTTGATCACGTTGTCTGGTATCACGCCTCAAGAGGCTCTTTGATTATCGTGAACTGCTTCCAAGGGGAGGTTCATACTTGGCTATTTTATTCATTGCTCATTAGACGAGAAAGTTTTCACATTGGATATTGTTCCGAAAAGCGGCGGTCTTCAAAGCATATTGAAGGGCATCATCGAATTTTGACTCACGTGACGAAAGAAGAGCAACTTGAATATCTGACCACAGCTACACATGGACACTGAAACACCTAGTCTAGTGGAAGCTCCATAGAATAACTGGTTCAACTTATCTAAGCGACCGTGTTTCTAAAGACAGGTATTAATCGTCCACAGTTCAGTTGTACGTACTGTAAAACTTACCCTGTCTATGTAAAAACTGGGGGAAAATTCCAGTTGAAATTCGTCCAGTGTGAAATTTATTGGAGGAAACCTGCTGGCCATGCTGCAATCCACGCGCTGTGTTCGGAGCAAGTTAACACCCAGTTGCCTAGACAATGACCGAAGAACCCTCTCAGGGCACACCAACATGAGTGTGCCGGTGTCCACAGTTCCAATAAAATCTTCTGCTATTGCATACCCGTTTACTTCCATTCTGAATAGGAGAAAATATTAGGATTTACTTAAAACACAAATCAGCGAGAAAGTACTGATCCAAACATGCGCAGTTTTCTACCAGAATGTGCTTGATCGATAAACTTTTTATCGGGTTTCCAAGAGTGAATAGTGGCAATGAGAGTGATAACTTTTGAGGACTCTACAACTTGCCTCTGAAGCAGACCATCTATCTGAAATATAGACCTCATGAGCGCGGTTGTTCGATGATTACAGGCAAAGTTGAAGAAAACACCGATAAATTGACTGTTGTAGGATACACTGGTTTTATTTAGATGTTTTTCCTTGGGTGTTTTCCACTACTAATATTGTATCTATGCCTTCAAATATCTAAAGGCCGTATTTTTCCCAAAGAACAGGCATCACTACGGAGAGGTCAGCGCATGTGAATAGGACTGCGTCTTGACTTAACACACTACTCATAGGGTTGCTGAAAACTCTTCGACATTCCATGACCGGTTTCGCCCTTCAGATAAACACAGTCCTCGATTTTCCTTCAACCCTATGTTCTAACTAGATTACGTCTTTCTTATCTGCCGTAGGTGGTTGTCGTCGCACTTGTAAAATTTACATCCACATCACTCTCGTCTGAACAGGCAGGTTCCTGTCCTGCGGCATTTACTATGATCGCCCAAACCAAAGTGAAGAAGCACTGAAGTTGATTTCTGCTCCTACGCCCAACAACAGCACACATTCTTGGCTGTGTGGGAATTAAAATCGTCCACGTCTGACATGCGACGCTAGCTTAGTACTATTGCTTCATGAATGCAACCTGGATGCACCTGAAGTATGGTGTCTGATCAAAAGAACTTGTTCGCTGCTGACAAGATGGCTGCCAAACATGTCGAGCGACAACTGCCTGGTTTAGTCGATCTATTGAGCCGCATGTCAGGAATTCCAAGTAAGGTAGCGCCGCGGATGATTTAACACCGCCGAACAATCTTCCATCAATTGTAAGCGGTTGCTGGATATTTAGAACCTGCATTTGCAACTTTGGTTTGAGCAGTCCTCCACTTGTCGTGGTGCAACTGTTCTGTGGACTCCAAACTAAACTTTTGAAGCACACTGTCAATAATGTCGAAATAGAAGAAAAGCAGAGGGGAACAGTGGAGTTTCTCAAACCCTTCACATTGATTGGTTCGCTACTCAGAACTGCGTGGGAACCCCACGCACAGTAGTTATAAATAGAGAGCAAGAAGTGTACAAGCTGAATGTTAGTTACAATTCTCGGTGATCCATTTCATTATATAGCAGCAGGACTGAGACAGACAAACTCAAGGTCATTTAATCCCTCAATGCCAAAGGTCTGTCAAGATAAACTGTTATCTATTCAAGCTTAGAGTAGAAAGTTGAATAAATTATCATCTATAGTTCCTGGGCTCAAGTATAAAACCTTCTGTGTTTTATCATACTTCAGAAATGTTGATCATGTTTGGACAATCGTTCATTTCCGATGAGCAAGTAATTCTGAGGTGAGGAGCTAAAAAGACTGTCAAAAAGTCCACAAAGATCCCGGGTTAGATACATTTAAACTGTTTTCTATTTTAGTGAGAACGGTGATTCTTACCAAACAGAGCGGTACCTTTAGCTGTTGGGTCGTATTCAAAAGCTACTTCATCGTGCATTTAGGTGTCAATTAATTCCGTATTCTTCATTATCCCAAGCGCGTCGGATTAAAAATATGGACGCTTTCATTTATCCTGTCAGGTTCAAGATTTTGTCTAGTCTGCATCATTTCAACCAGAGACCTGTTAACCATTATATTCCTCAATGACCTTATGATTCATCTGGATTTATTCATTGCCTCTGAGTGAGATGTTCTTCTGGTAGTCTAAACCTCTTAACCATTGTTGTATAACCACTCCCTGCACAGGTTGACGTTCTTTTACGAAACTTTTATCAAAATTGTACATAAACACTGCTCATCTATTGCATGCTCAGTTACCAAAATCTAGCGAAATTTCTTGCAACTTCTCCACTTTTTAAGAGATGTTTCTCTGAACCAACTGATTATGGTGGCACTGATTGATGATTGATTGATTGTGGTTCCCGAATCGATCGTATCCGAATTGGAAGAACCAACGTTTTCTACTACTTTAACAGTTTTTTTTACATTTTTTTATTTCCATTTATTCTTTCTGTTACCTCACATGTCTTAGTAAAGTGCCGGAACTTTCACAGTTCGGTGCTTTCTGAAGCAAAAAATTACTTGAATCGACTTAACAGCAGGAACATAAGGCGAAGTAACATTCTCTACAAAAACACACAGAGGAAGAGCTTCCCCGAGATATGAATATTGTCCACGGGGAAGTTGTATTTTCAAGCGATCGCTGGCACTTGGTCTCGTTTTAGGCGACACTGAAAGAAGATCTTTCTGAATATCGGGAAATTTTATTCACCAAAAGCACTTTATGAAAGGGAGATAGTTGGTGAATAGACGAAAAAGAAAGGAAACTCGAGAAAAGTAGGACCGCCATCCTTTGGTGGCTTAATAATGGCTTGATAATGTTCGACTCAAATTCAAATTCAAATTCAAATTCAAATGATATATTGTTACTAGTGACAGTATTTTCATAGTTCCAACACATGGTGTGCACAATAACGTGACGGGGGTACCTTCCCAGCACTGTTACAGTCTCACACACAGTGCTCCATCCCCTGGCTAAAACCCGATCTTGTTCGCCCTAATGTCGTCATCATGAAACAGTCGATTTGGTGGTGACCTCACAGTCCATGATGACTAGCAGCAACACGACTGAAATAGATTTAGAAGAAGTTGGCCCTATCTAACAGCTCCGAAGCTCCAGGAATGAAATTGTGTTTTGCGGCATGTATTCAGTGACGTTTGTGTTGACCGACAGATGACGTAATCAGCTCACTACACTGCTTCTACCTGTTACTGAACCTGTCAATTGTATTCAGTTGTACACTATACTAATTGTATAATCAGATTCATGAAAAAACTCACGCACCCCCCCCTAATTCAGATTTAGCAGTCGTGCTCCACTGTATGACAGCGTTATCTATCCACCATTCTTAAAATCGAGCAGGTATGTTGAATTGCAAGCTAAAAGTGAATTCAACCAACACTTCGCTTGACCCAAACAGCCAACATCAGTGAACATTACCCGCAGGTGAGGTCGTGCCTACCACGATGGTTTGAGGTGAGAACGTATTTATTATGCGGAGAATATCTACACATGGACGAATGTAGCCGTGCTGGCAGCTATCTACACATTCTTGCAGGACGGACCACACTTTCTACCAGGTACATTCAAGAACGCAACTTTGCAGCTTGGTCTATTCATCAACCCGTAAAAGTACCAAAGTTACCATCCAAGTAGATGTGGTTCATTGTGGCCTGTGAGAGCTATTCACCTGTAACATATCACCTTCACTATCATTGGCTGCTTGAGAAAATTCAAGTCCTCACAGAATGCAATAAAACCGCCCGTAGTTGCTAGTATATGTAAATCAATCAGAGGAAATTGGATTAAACAGAGGACATTATATCGAAAATTGGGTGAAAACAATCAGATTACGAATGGCGTTAAAAGACTCATCCGAAGGCCGATAAATTACGGATTGATTTGAAGAAGGAAGTCATTTATCACAGCTGTTCAGACCCTAAGTTGTGAAATTCAGGTGACCATATTTAACAAACTGGACCGTGAAAATTGCACTGGTATTTCAAATTCGGTGCCAGTTCCAACCCTAAATGGTCTTAGATTTGGCGGGGTTATTAGAGTCACTCACACCAACGAGCGCATTCGAACATCCAGACATGATTAGCAAAACCTGGAACAGGTTGGCATTATCTACGCATCAGCGAAGCATGGGGGTCACAGAAGGAGTCATTCGGCCGTTAGCAGGACTATACTAAAGAGTCTTTTGTGAACTTTTCCTCTAAAACCGTTCAGTGCGTTTTGCAGAGAAAGGGGGTATACAAAATTAATTCATCTTGCAACATATGTTTCTTCTCATTGCCTTGCTTGAGCATAAAAATATTGCTTGTATCAGACAGGACCATTATGGCTCAACAAAATCCTGAGTCACCTGCGAAAAGCAATGTTCCAGAAGTTTCCCGGAATCACAGGAGCGTAGCGAAGGTCTCCCCGATGATCCCTCTGACTAATTCCACCAAACGTTATTCTTCCATCGAACGGACTACACCTGGACAGTAGAAAACGTTGTTGAGGTATTGTGCATTGTATCTACCATAAACAAATCATACCTTAATTTGTGTGCAACGCGACGTGTTAGTTGAGGAAATCTGCTTGCTTTGCTATACGGAAAAAATGGCTCAAACCTTGTGATAGACGAAATTGAACGATTATAAGTCGGAGAACCAATTTTTGTTTAAATGAGTACCATAAACGAGGGAGTTGCTAACTTTCAGTTTCGTTTCCTCTTATCATCAATTTACTTCACGAAAATCCGCCTATCTATGATTTAGTGTTCGAGTAGGATTTACGATTGATGGAAAATCCGAAATTACAACGGTTTGATGGGCCCTGAGAAAACGGAAACCGCTGGTGAGTTGTTGAACTGCTTCCACCAGTCACCTAAGTGATTGTATGTGAAGCAAAAGTTTCCTTTGAAAAAGTTTGGCATAATTAAGGAACAATAGTAATAATGATAAATAGATAATAATAAATTATTATAATATTGACAAGCAAAACCGCTACAATAAATCCAGTGGCCCCACCCCCAAAGCGGGGGAAAAAATGGTTTAATACGATCACGAAATCAATCGTCAATCAGGCGTGAGAATTCTGTGAATGAAATCAGTTTGACCATCAAAGACAGCTTTCCTAAGCCGTTTTTGAAGACACAATTTGTATCGTCAGTTCCGAGGTCATGTGTATACAGCTTGACGGAACCTATCCAAAACTGAAGATATTGGGACTGTACCCCGTTGCGTAAACATGCCCTGTGGATGAAAATCCATGAAAATCCGGGAATATGGAGTGAACAATAGTATAGTTTCAAAACAATCCCGGTCACGCATCATGTGATCACGTGGTGTGGATTCCGAGAGGATGTGTGGTGCTGTGGCTGACTAAATGTAAGTTAATCACTCTGCTGATCAGTCTCTCGTGGTCAAACAGTCTAAACTTCAACTATTAGCCTAGAGGTTGCTAGTTCGAATCGCCGTAGAGGTTTGTGAGATGCACACTGTTAATGATTCCCAGAGGGGGGATTAAGTAACTGTGCAGTGCTTCCTGGCGTATTGGCACGGATTCACCTGTGGAACGGAATGTTTACTGTAATTTCAAAATCCCCTCACAATCACAGCAAACATCTAATCTGCAAACAGCATCGAACTCAGTATCCAACTACTATAAACCTGCTCAGATTACCATCTAGCCCAGGAATTTCAGATTGGAGTTTGTCACCATATTTCCTACGCGTTGACTAGCGAGTTGAATGGATCTCAATTTGATGAATCCCGGCCAGTGAAACCTATGGGTACGAGCTTCCCCAGTCTGTCATTATACCAAGTGACCTTATAATTTGTGCTATCAACGATAACGTTTCCTGCTGCTCTAACCCTGATAGCAGCGGTAAAATTTTGACGTGGTTTCACATACCTTACATGTCGCTGCCAAGCCCGTACGTCAACGAGGAAGAAAGTTAAGTCAGAAGAATGAGGAACTATTTCGTGACACTTCTGTGCTGTTTACCTGTGACAAGCACACTACACTAAATGTGTTTGTTTCTAACTGATTTACTGACTAACTTCCTAAACGATGGCCTTGAGTGATGAGCATACTTTTTGGTTACCTGTTTACTTACTGGTTACGGGATTTTTGGTTATCACTGAGGTCCTCGACAAAGCACCAAAACTGCTTAATCGGACGGAATTTACTTAAAGATTATTCTTTAGAAGGACAAAATTTCAACTGATAATTACAGAGTCTCCTGACACTCCTATCAGTCTATAAGTGGCTCGGAGGAAGAAGAATTTCACAAGATGAGTGACAAGTCGACACACGAGGAGCCAGTAAATACATGACCACGTGATGCGGTTTCTGTGACTGAAGGATGAGCGGGGCTATATCCTGCCTAAGTGCGAGTTAATCAAACTGCTTATCAGTCACTCGTGACCAAACGATTAGGTGTTCAGTCACTGGTCGAAAGATTATGGGTTCTAAACTCTGTGAGTTTTTTTAGATGCTCACTGTCGATGATTCCCAATGAGCATGAGAACGCTGTACAGTGCTCCTTGGATCCTCAGCATAGATTGGTCTCACTGACAGGATGTAATCTCCATGGGAATTAACACCATCTCCTCAAACTACAATCAATAAGACTTACTTACCTAAATTTGGGTATTTGTGTCATCTAAACTAAATGCCAATCGAAGATGTGAAGCTATTTTTTATTGAATGAAGCAAAGCATATGCAAAAACATCGGTCTCCAACTTCTCTTCATTCTTCGTCCCATTCACGTCCATAAATCCGAAGGTAACATCAATTGCTACAATTTAATCTCTAATGCCTTCACGAAACACTGGTTCTCTTGATCAAAATTTATGAAGCCTCACCCATCAATACTGGAGTATATGTATTCACAATTCCTCATGAGTACATGATTGGTGCACAAAACCGGGCACAAGAAGACTCGCACTGTTGAAAGCCAATGCACAAATCAATTTTCAGACTTACCTGGGGTAAACAACCGTAAAGACTAATCGCGAAATCAGTCTCTGAGCAAACAGTAAATCTAATACGGTTGAGCCAACAGGATCTCCAGATGTGTCGAACGCCAGCCCCAGAAATCCATCAGCCACTGTGAGCGTTCGTAGCCCTTCTCCAACCAGCACTTGGCCAAACTTTACACCTGTCACCTTCGTGCCACCAATCTATCGAGAACGTGATCAGTTCAGTGTGTTATTACGAACTCACATCAAGTGTGTCAACGCCAAACGTACCGGCGACGCAAGCGTCATCCTCGTACACTTGGCTGAACGTTTCATTCGTGTCCTTGAACGTGTCTGACAGCACGGATGTGAATTTATTGTGTGAATCAAATAACCCCTGTTCGCATTCACTCGAAGGAACCCAAAACGTGACTGATCCTGTGTCAATAATTACCTTGAAAGTTTGGGTTTGTGTTCCAATCCCAG
>SJOL01006814.1:41198-90341 GCA_004794785.1 Opisthorchis felineus | reverse complement strand
CAAGAAATGGCGGCTAATCGATGTCAGTGGCGTTCTTGCTGTCAGTTTCTTTCCAGACTGTCTGATTGAGCGCTCGGAGGTGTAGGCACCTCAGAACGCTTGACATAGGCCAGCACTAGGTCCCCTCCCTCACCCACTCTTTTTCTCTTCTTTTCACTCTAGGGCTTTAAATATAATTAGACGAACCTTATGGTTGTATGGCAGTGAAGCATCAGTGTCAACACTGATGTTGCTGTCTTTGATGATGATGATGATGTCCACTCTTATATGGGTTGTTTGCAAGGGTTTGCACTTGTGAGCTAGAGGAACAACTTGATGACCACATTCGTTCACCCAAGGCAGTCATCATCATCATAATCAACAGCAGGACATCAGTGTTGAACGCTGATCTTCGCTGCTGTACAACCATGATTTATTTCAAAGCCCTATTTTGTAGAGAAGAATAAAGGTGGATGGCGAGCCATAGAAGCCTAACAGAGCTACCGCACTGCTTGCACGGATCTACTTGAGTTTTATTGTCATAGGAATTGGTGTCTTGTCACTTTTTATTTATTCCTCTGGCAGTCATTCTTTCTCTCTACTTGTAGATTGTGCGTGGAATCCCAACGGTTCTCTAATCGAGTGAAGTAATTGTGCGAGAACTTCCATCGTTGAAATGATCCCATTCGATTGGTTGGATATTGTTGCTTCTAGCGTGGCAAATACCCTACAAACGGACATAATTGCAACGAGACTTTTGCTGTCCGTCCTACTCGGTTCGTCTCATCCATCCACTTTAATGATCATCACCCTAGGTTACCCGATTTCTATAGTGTATTCTCTGCTTTCCGCGAAATGGTCTGTTCCGCAGCGCCAGCTCTTTCTTCTCCTATGCGGAGTGTTTTTATTTAGTTGGAATTTCGGTAAGCTTTCGGATCTCCGTGAGTTTCATTTTGTCTCTACAGGTCTCGATATCATCCACATGTTTATTGGAATATTCGTCACTATGTTTGTCAACTACATGTGTTTCCGAACAAAGCTCAGCGTTATCTTCGCGTTTGTTTTCAACATGGTAGGTTGTCTCCTCTGAACCCTCTCCTTACATTATTTCAGGCCTATTTACTCTCCGGATCCTATATCTACAATCGTGGAACTTACGATATCAACTGGACGACTCCGTACTGCATTTTATGTCTTCGATTGATTGGTCTGACTTGGGATCTTTTTGACGCATCAAAACCTGAGGTTCGTGTTGCGGTTTTGCACCTGGTTTGGCTCGGTTGAATGATGTTGATCATCGGAATATGGATGTACTTGGGGGTCATTTTGTTCGATACATGGGTTGGATAGAGAAAATGTAACTACTTCCGCATGGAACCCGGAAACGTCCAACCAAGCCACCTAGAATGAATCCAACTGTACACAAACGTTTATCCTATGAAGTACGACTGTCTCGTAGGGACGTTCCCCCAGAAGGAGAACATCGTGGACGTAAATAATTTCCCTTCCTCCATTTCGCCCATGGAATTCCGGTAGAGACCTCCTCAGGAATGAACGCTGAGCTTTGGGACGTTTGCTAGGCTTATTGTAAACGAAAAGCCAAGAGAGCCTGTGGGGTTCATCCAGCTACGAGACATAATGCATTTTCTTAAACCCATTCAGACATCGCGTGTGAACCAAAAACAGGTATAGATCAATTGCCACTTACCTCGCCAAGGTCAATGCGAATGCCGATTTGCTCATCCACCGATTGCAGGTAGATGTTGCTGGTCGGCAACAAAGTTTGACTAATAGATATTAAGTTATGAATTCACATTTTAGTCACGTGCATCCTAATTCTCCCTAACCCTTCCTTTGTAGACAGACATCGTCAATCCTACCAGTGACTTCTAGTATGACCGACCTCACTAACCACACGTAAAAGCAGGATGAGTTAGAAGGACATGGTTTTTTCGAAAGACTAAAATTCCGGCCAATCGTGTCTGTGAAGTAGGGTTTCATAGATTTTCCACCTTCGATGTTGACTCTAAAATCTTAACTGCCCTTAAATCGCCACACAGTCATTTTGACCGTCTTTCATTAGGAAGTCGCTGTTCACAAACCTGTTACCTCAGATTTATATCAATTAGAAACTGTTTTCAATAGGAGATTGTTTAGCAGAAAAATTCCAAAGTCAGCATCGTAGAAGATGGGTCCCGGTACAAACGGTGAGGATTCCAAATCGGAGCGTGTAAAAATGCGTGAATTCAATGTTTTTATGGTATTCTTCGGAAAGATGGGCCTAGTATAATGTATTTTTATGAAATGCAACACAAGGCTCCGAGGCTAGTGCAGTACGAGGCGCTGATAGTCAGTCAGCGTTTGAATCGGGTTGGTTTGTCGCAAACCACTTTCAGGCATTTATTATCCGTCTGAGAGCGGTTAAGTAATCCTTGTCCTTATGTTGGTTTGTTTCTCTTGATGGCTTTGAGGTATGTGACGTACACGAACAATGTGATGTCAGAACACGGCGAAATGGGTTAGGCTGTTATGGCCCAGGTGTTCCGTTTACCATTGGAAACCTTTTTCAGGGATTACCATCACCTGAATACGTGCCGAATGTCACGTCCGGTATGTGAGTCATCCTAAGTTTTATTTGTCGTGTTTATAAGGTCAGCTGATTTGATTGGTGCATGTGCGAGATGCACTCATCAGCAGAGGTCACACCGTTGTTCAGGTCTTTGTCTGCGCTAAGTCCGGTCCGGATGGGAGGAAGGAAGTCTTTTGATTCCGAATGCAGATTTGTTCCGGGTGAACACCGACTAGAACGTGTGCGTGGATTGCATGGGTTAGAATGACTGGTTCACGTTTAGCTTGTTTTCGATTCTTCTCTTGGGTCATTTGATCTCACGAGTACACCAGTCGAAATTATTATCAGAGTTTAACTGACATGGGACTGGGTTCGTATCACTTTAGCTGCCAAGAACAAAACAGCTCACAATAAATGAAACGTCACAACTAAAATGTTTTACTAAAAAACCCTGTGTTCTGATTTCGCGCACCCCGTGACTCCAAGATATTGGGGGAGTAACACTACTTGTCCCTTGTTTCGAGATCTCGACCGCCATTTCCCCAAAAGGCTCTGAATGCGTATAGTTACCCCAAAAACCCAAAAGAGGTGGATCGTTTCCCCGTTTTGATGAAACACTGCAGATGGTGTGGGCCGTTACGGCAAACAGCCGATGTCTTTGACAACAGTGTTACACTATTTCCTAACTCAGGATAGCATAATTGATGGTTTGTCCCTAGCTAATTGCAGGCTAGCACTTGTTGCTTTGCGGACTTAGGACAAAGGAACTGGAAAATCGAACGAAGAAAATTATGGTAACTCAAAATTTTCCGAATTCCCAGTAATTACGGTTACCTTTGTGGTTTCTGGGTACGCTGTCATCCTACAGCTCTCTTTTTACTTTGTTTCTGTGCGTCCCGGCTGATGAGCACAAAATTATTTTTTCTCTTGGTGATACGGCAGCGAAGCATCAGTGTTGAACACTGATATCATGCTGTCGATGATGATGATGATGATGATGATGTCTCATGGTGATACAAATGACAGAAGCTAGAAGCCTTTCATGCACCAGTGCATATGCCAGTGACATTAAAAATGTGGAGCTTATACCTCTGACAGCTGTCTCTCTCGGAGGTGCATTGCTTCCTGAGTGCTTTTCTGAATAAATTCACCTTACCGCCGTTCTCCTTTGATGCATTTCATTCTTCCACTCTTCTAAAAAGGCTCAGGAACCCCTTGTGAAAACCAACATGACATCAGACCGGTAGCCGTAGCATCCAGGAGGCCTTCGGGTAGTATTTTGCGCATGTTGGTCGATTGCTGGGCAGACAGATTCGCGAGAAACAAGCTGGGTTTTAGAGCTGTCCGAGGATGCACTGACCATATCTCGAACAACGCCGCTCCTTTAAACGTCCGAAGACTGTCATTTTTCTTAATCTGAAGACTACTTTTGAATCTGTCAATCTTGAGAAACTCCGGCGTTGCCCGGCATCGTATACGACCTTCTGTTGACGCGTGCGGCTACACAGCGAGCTTTTCACGGCGCTGAGTACTCAGATATTATTGCTCGCGTTATTCCAGATCCTTGAAAAGTGCCTCAAAGATCCTTCACTTTGAATAACCTAAATAATTCTGCCGCGCGGTTTGGTATGCGCCTCACACGTGCGAAGTGGAAAGTGCTGCTACAAGATTCGGTGAGATCAAACTCAAACCTCATGCTTTCAGACGAGCCAACCGGAATGATAGATGAATTTGCTTGCCTGGGCTGTTGTATAAGTTCCGGTGGACTGACTGGAGACGAGATTACTTCTCGAATCCGGAAGGCCGATGCGGCTTCTACCAACCTCCGACACCTAAGACGTAGACTCGACGTCAGTTTTTTCGTACACACTGCGACAGTGCTTTATGAATCAGAAACTGGGCGTCCATACAGAGGCTGCACGAAGGCTGTTAGTGTTTGACCATCGATGTTTCCGAAGAGTTGGTCGGGTCTAACGGGAACATCGGATTGGTAGTATTGAAGCACTCCAGGTTGTTTAGGGAGAAGAAACGTTCCGCTTTTGGTGATCTACTCACGATTTCTAGATCATGCTGGTTAGGACATGAAATTCACATGCCAGAGGACCGTCTTTTTGCCCGTCCCTGTACTGTGTGGAAACTACCGAGAGGTGGACTGTAAAATTAAAAAAAACATAATATCGTTCAGCTGTAGCACCCTTTCGGTGCCTAGCTGCCATGCCACCCGAAAGAAGCACGAGGGCTGGGATGCTGCCAAGCCCAAGCCCAGACAGGGGAAGTCAAGAGGCAGAGGTCGGGTTTGAACCACGGACCTTCCGGTCAGTAAATTCGCGCTCTAACCACTGAGCCATGGAAACGAAGTATGAAAGCACTAACCAATAAACTCGGTCGGGTTGACAACTGCCGCCTCCCTGGATGCACACTCTGGGACTCAACTCATCAGTGGTTAATGATACTGGCAGACATGGCTCAATCATGCAGTCAGTGGCGCTCTTTCGTCGAAGCTACCGCTTCCACTGCGTAGACATTCAGCTTTCCGCTTCTTCAGACAACCAGAATGATTCAACAATAGTTAACTGACTGTCATTGCCCCCAATGCTTGGGTATATCTCCCATGTCCTCCGGTGACGGAAAGTGTATCAGCTGGGTTCAGTGTACTCTTGGCAAATGGTGTATAGCTGGTACACTGAACAGAGCTAAACTGTGCGATTCACCCTCTATTCTTGCAGACATGTTTTATGACAAGGTATACAGCGAATGATTTGCGATTTGGAATTTTCAGGGCATGTGAATTCGTCGCATGACTTGCGAGCAAGTGTGCATGTGATACTTCCATCATACGTAATGTTCACCACCTGCCTTCTGTAGGGTATATGTTTCGGAAGCTGCAACTTCCGTTTGTGGTGAAATTTCATCAAATATGCTCATTGTTTTGCACTCAACTGAATCCTCGCCACACGTGCAGGTGTCCTCAAACCAGCTGATGATGATGGTTGACGCTATCACGCGATTGTCACGTGAATACTATGGATCACCTACTCATTGTCTACTGAAATGAAGTTACGGAGCTGGTGTAATTGTCATAATGCGCAGACTATAGTTTATGTAGTTTGAAAGATTTGCACAGTGTGAATATGGCCTCTGTCTTTTCTGCACCCCTTATGCTAAGACTTCAGTCTCTTCTAATGTGACGTTGATAATTTTGTTATATCAAACTAAAGCTAAAACCATGATCCCACTTGTTGATCAGTTTTATGCTTTATAAATGGGCGCTTCTTTTTTGCAGGATTCATGCTAATCACAGGCTAATCCGTAGCCTGCAATAGAGCGCAGCTCAATTTCTACGGCTGCTTTCTTCCGTGTTCGAGTTGTTTGACGTTTTTTACTTTGTTTATGGTCTTTCCCACGATACCGCACAAAATTAGATTTCCCCCCTCCGACAAAGGCCGTTTCGTTTCCACATCCTTATCGATAGATCAAGATCTAGGGTCATGCACATTATAGCCAAACAACAATGCCAACGGGATTAAATGCCGGTGCAACATCACAAGTGCCTATTGTATACCAGGGTACTTGTAAGCAATTTGACGAGACTTGATATTAGCTGCGCTCTGATTATTCCGAAGTCAAAAATGTATCCAAAAGTTTACAAAATTCACCCGTCAATCATTTAGGACTGTAGAGACTGATAACCAGACGTGGTTGGTTGTTTTTTGCTTGCCAATTGATTAACTCAGCTAATTTACGCGGAATTGGACAACGTTTTTTGTATCACCAGGAATGCCTGCTTTTTGTTTCATAGTATGCAAGTGATCAACCTCTATTCCAAATATGATGCATGTCTATCACTGGACTTCCTTTGCGTTCATGTTGTATTTTATCTATGAAAAGGATATGGAGCTGTGTGCCAAATAGGATAGACATATACAAGTCTTTTTCCGAGATAAAATATGTGGATGCGGTACTCTCTTCCCCTCTCTGACGGCCATCTTTGTAACGATCCCCTTCAGCAAGATCAGGTTAGGTTGTTTTCTCCCAGTCGTTAAAGGGGGGATGTATTTTACTTCTAGATATGTACTGAGTCAGCTTTTGCGAGCATAAGTCCCATCGACCAACTGGATCACTTATTTTGTTGTAGGTGTTTGCTGCATTTGTAGAATTCACGTTCACATTACTCATTTTTACAGTCATCGTCCTGCGCTGGACTTAAATTTCGCTCTCACTAGAACTCATCAGCAGTGCATATCTTTGACCTTGCCAGAGTTTGAACTCCGGATATCTGACGTGCGAGGTGAGCCTGTTACCACTACCACACCAACACACGCCGGACGCGTCTGGATTTTCACATCTGAGCAGGCGAACTTGTTCACGCTTGAGCGATGTGATTGGGAGGTCTTGACAGGCGGGTCAACCGGTCGTCACAAACAAATCAACACGTTCGCTTGTTCAGACGTGAAAATTCAGATGCATCCGTCGTGCGGTGGTGGAGTAGTGTCAACACGCTTAGCCGTCCGG
Organism: Opisthorchis felineus; assembly: GCA_004794785.1. Classification (NCBI taxonomy): domain Eukaryota; kingdom Metazoa; phylum Platyhelminthes; class Trematoda; order Opisthorchiida; family Opisthorchiidae; genus Opisthorchis; species Opisthorchis felineus. Next base: position 83,281 of record SJOL01006814.1, on the reverse strand, counting down.
AGTTCAAACCCCAACACGGCCAAGGATTGCACTGCTGATGAGCTCTAATAAGAGCGGAGTTCAATTCCAGTTCTCCCCTCTTTGGTGTGGACTCACCAGAATAATTGTGCAAGGACAGGGGGACGACTGCTCAAACAAGAATGATGTGAACGTGAGTCATTCCTCATTGTTTGAGTGTGCTTTCCATTTCCGATCCAATGCAGTGATCTCTGCTAAGAGAGAGGGAGTCATCAGGATCCTGAAAAAACCGCGTCCAACTGGTTTGGGCAGTATGAATTTTGAGAGATTATAAAATGTGAAGTGTATACGCGCTGGCTCGATCACTCGGATTCCTCTATGTCTTTAGCTAGTGAAATCGATTTCCTGGTCTACCAGAAAGGTAGTGAATGTTAGTATTCCACTTATCTTTTTCGGGTGGCTCTCAGGTCTAATTCCTTTTATCGTTTGAACTTCTCAATTTGACATTTGAATGTCCTCTATGGCTACACATCTAACTACATATGCTTGCAAGTAAAACTTCAAAATGCACACAAATTTCTGTGATTTTTCTACTAGTCTGAACGGTCCGCCTACCAAAAACAGTCAGCTTTACAAACATTCCCGGGCGTGCTGGAAACCTTGTCTTTCTGTTTTGTACCAACTGCTTTTATCAGCGGACCTCAGGTACGTTTATGATTTCATGTCTTGAGTTAATAATACAGTTAATGCTTGTTTCTGTCAATTAACGCCTAATCAAGGGGACCGAATCCGTCCGAATCTAGTCCAAAGTTGCAATGAAACAGGGTATCGGTCTTACCGGACAATTTATGTAGCCGTGTGGTTGCACAGTTCCATCGGTCCGAATTGTTCCCCTCACGTTTATACTGCATACGCAGAACAACGTATTCAAGGGACATACTATTCAACGGGACAGAAGTTAACTCGTGTGCAAGGCTTAAGAAACATCACTCATAATACATCAGCTAGAGCACCCATCGGAACCGCACCTCTTGTTGAGGACAACACTTCTACAAACAAGGCAGTGGCTTAGTTTGCATCGCTACGACTAACGGAGTTGGACTGCGCGTTAATGGGAGGAATCCTGTTTTTCAAGTTCGGTGGTAATTTGCTGTGCTCTCAGCTGGACACCACAATTGTTATATCTGCCCGAGTGTAATACAAGAGGTTTAGTAGTGACAAATCGACGCGTGTGGGGCCCATGTTGGCACGGGGCTTCGAATAACTCGGCGGGACTCGCTTTTGCAGATGGAGTCATCGTCACCCTCCTTGGACGGAGAGACTGTAAGATATACTGGGCCATATTTTCTTATCACACGCAAATGCGGGAAACATAGGAAGTGATGGTCCAATATCAGAAACCAGTGTACAAAATGGTAACGCCTCTTGGGTGGGTGGCTTGCTGAAATGCCTGCTAACACGGCCCTTGAAGTCTTGGAGATGGTAGCAAGATGGGAAAACAGAACTGACGGAAAATTACAAGGCTTGTCTGTTTGGGAAAGGAAGAAGGAAACGAAACTATCAGTTCAGTAGTAGATGTGAGTTGGTGAGGCTGGTATGAATGACTTAGTTTGGTTTTACGGTGGAAATCGTAGGGGAGCGGGTGTTGGAGAGCATCACAGAACTGTATGCTAGTACAAGAACTTGAGATAGCTCTGTGGTTAGGGCGTGAACTTATTGACTGCAAGGTCCGTGGTTCAAACCCAACCTCAGCATCTCGACTGCTCCTGTCTAGGCTTGGGCATCCTAACAGCATCTCAGGCCTCGTGTTTCCTTCGAGTGGCATGGTGGCTAAGCACCGAAAGAGTAGTACCAACAGAAATCTAGAGGCGCTACATCTCTACGGAGAGCTGGGGATTGATGGTTGTCAGTTGAAGAGTAACTAGCAGTAATACGGATAATCTTCTGGACGTGGTCGAGTATAGCAGTATTAGCAGAAGGAGCCACACGTTAAATAACTCGGGTGGGGTACATCTTGACGTTGTACAAAAGAACAACCTGAGGTGCTATAAAATAGATTTGATGTCAGCAGAGAATGATACGTCGTTGGTATGAATTTGGGAACAACATTTGTATCAGAGATGGGTAGAAACTCGAGAGGACGAATTTCAACAGGTAGCTTTCACTAAACTCCAGACCGATCGACTTTTGCTAGGAGCATTGGACAATTTGTTTGCCTTGTGTGACTGCTGCCTTGCAGTGTTTGGGGCAAGTATATAGTCGGAACGGTTGGGTGTAATAGGGTGTGTTAATCGACATCTGTACATGACCTTTTCTTTAGACAGACCGGAGACAAGCTATTGAGGCCTCTCTGGTTTTCCTTCATATTCCTACTTTCTTTCAAACTAGAATCTTGAAATTTGGAATATAGGTTCATCAGGGCATGTGATATCTGGTTCTATGTCAAGTTTTGCCATGAAAAGCAACAGGCCTGAGTTTTACTAAAGACGGTCGTTGGTAGTGCGAGACGTCGATAACACCAGTCTGAGTTCATGGTCTCATAGCTAAACCACTGTCTCCGTTTTTGAGCTGGAACTTCACAAATTTGTACCCTGCAATGATTGGTGTCCACTTGGATGGTGGGAAAGCGTTTAAAACTCGTGAATGTATATTGTTTATTAGGTAGATATCCCAAAATAGCCCATTGGACGAATCATACATGTGAGCTTGAAGATGAAACAAAGTTTACCGTTGTCCGGGTTTTAGCAAGGGCGAAAGTAGGGTATTGGGGTCCCCCAAACGACCGCCCCCAGTGGAAACAAGATAGATCAGGAGAAAAAATTCCGAAATGAGAAGTTGGTAGTAAATTAACTTAATATGTTCGCTCAACCTATAAATCATGGGCTTGAGGTTACTCAGCGGCTAAGAAGCGAACTTACTGAGCGGAAGACCAGTGAATCCATTGATCCTGCATAGGCCCGGGTAACCTGGCGTTATCTCGGTCCTCCTGCTTCCTTCGAGTTGCATGGCACCTATGCACTGAAAGGGTGGTAAAAACTTCGAGATAAAAACAGTTGCAATGCTCAAATGACTTGAAAATTTCGTGATGGGCCGATACGGCAACAAGGCATTGGTACGATTGATCACCGTTTTGGCTGAGTTGCAAGCGGGTGGTTTTATTTTAAGACAATGAAGCATTTGATCAACACTGTTGCTCCATCAGCCAAAAGCTACTCAATCAGAATTCGAATTGATTTTATGGTTTGTTAGAATTTAGACTGTTGAGATGCTGAGCTCGAGATAGCTCAGTGGTTAAGGCCCGAACTTACTGACCGGAAGCTCCGTAGTTCGAACCTAACCTCAGCATCTCGACTGCCCCTGCCTAGGCTTGAGCAACTTGGCAGTATCACAGCCCTCATGCTTCCTTCGGGTGGCGTGGCGGCTAAGCATCGAAAAAGTGCTACGAGTGAACGTTTATTACTATTATTATTATTATTATTATTATTCCTAGGCTATTTTCACATTCCATCTGTGATTTGAGTTTACTGTTTACTTGGTACGTTCAGTCAAACATGTACCGGTAAGACGAACGACGATCGGGTAGGTAGGTCCACACTTTTCAATACAAAGGATACATGTCTTAGACCCGTTGGCCATATAGAAATTTTAAACGTTCATTGCAGACTACTAGTTACCTTTTTTTAAAATCTGGTACGCTGAAGAAATCACCATAAACGATTATCCGCGGGGAGTGAGAAGGCAAAAAGTAATGGGACCAAGTGTGGAACCAGCTGAGGGTTGGATTTACCGAGCCGGAGCTCACCACGAAACTGAGCTTGTCACGAGGCACTGTCGCGAGTGGTGTTCAACTGAATGACTAATATTTGCAAGTTAAAGCGGGTATAGCATCTGGAAGTCCGCGTAAGGGTAGTATAACATTCCCCGCACTCATTCGCACGCTTGTTATCAGAAGGATGCACAACTCTGACAACTCCCTGTCTTCCAGCAATTCTCATCCGCCACAGGCTGAGTTGGGTCGAACGGCACATTACTACCAGCATGACTGAGATAACTTGATATCTCCCGGCGAGAAAGTAGTTAAATCTGTGTGATGATATCATTGAAACACGTCTTTTAGTGCAGTGGGCTCTCCAGGAGCGTCATAGTCAGCCGCTAGGCAGTAAGTGATTTGTCCCGAAAATACTTTCGGACAGTCATTACTCTATACTTAATTTCAGCTCAGGCCATATCTACTTCCTGCACGCTCTTCAAGTGAAAAAATTTACTTATGAGGTCTATTACGTACCTGAGTGCGAAATCGTCCTTACCTTGACAATTAACTGGTTCGCTCCTGTCACGCATTATTGTCAATTTTACTCCTTTGGGACTTTGTATTTACTACTGCATCAGTCATGTACCTGTCCTTTATATCCGCTACGAATTTCTGGCCAAAGATTAGCATCATTGGGTATTTAAGCTATTCTTGACTTGACTTACGACAAATGTGCACACACAAACATCCGTCTACGTCACGTTTTCACGCATATTTAGTCGGGACGATACTAGTGTGTGCAATCACAGCTGCGCCGAATCTGGTCGAATAAGGTTGAATAGGGGGGGGAAGGGGGGCCAAACATTTTGTGGCGTAGGAGTAAGGATTGTGTCTACTTCAGCTTTGCTCAAAATTGTGCACCGGGAAACTTAGAAGCGAAATGAGGAGACCGGTTTGTTGAGGTACGGCATCCGTAAACAGCTTTATGCCCGTCTCTGATTGGCCATAGACAGTGTGCGGAATTGATGTCTACTATGACCATCCAAAGCGGTCGGATTCGGCACTACTTGTTTCGGCTTTGACTGTCTTTCAAATCGTAACCAGCTGTCACTCAAAAGCTATAGTGTGGCAGCCGGATTGTCTGGACCTCCGCATCACTCTGTGGTTGGGCTGAAGAGGCTTTAGAAGAGTATGATTTGAGCGGACAAACACTTATATAAGATTCATCCGTCAAGACTTAAGCATGTTGTTGCTTTACGGAACAGTGTAGTTATATGACAACCCGCAGTAAGAACCGGTTTTGCTGCATTCCGAGACAAAGCAAAGTCCACTGGGACGAACCAAAAAGAGGTGAGTTGTCATCAGAACTTGACAGAATGATGGTTCCATTTCCTCTCTGTGGCGCCGATGGTCAATTGTGCCCGTATTTCTTGTGACTTTTTTTCAGTCAAACTGATTAAAACACGTAGGCTTACACCATTTTCCCGGCTTATGGACGTATCAAAAAATGAAGTGGGATAGTCGGCTCATGGTTAATCAAGGGTTTTCAGCTTAGGATCTATTGACTAAAGTGTTCATTGCAAACGGGTTAGATTGACCGGTAAGCTAGTTTGCTGGGGCCAGTCGAATCCTGCAATAAGTGCATAGAGACGATACTAAGTTTATTTCTGTTCGTAAAATAGGTTATTCAGCTATCATGGACACAGAGCGAGGCAAATACTTGAGTAACTCTTCCCTAGATAAAAAGCGCTTTCGACCCTACTCGGTCATAATCATTGTGTCAGTTAGTAGACTCATAAAACAGCTCAAAGTGGTTGTGAGTTCGCCCCTCCCCCTCTCGAAAGCTTCCTATTGAAATAAACTCAACGGAGTAACCAAAAGCAGTCTGACCTGATGTAGAAGGCTATCTCGAGTTCCGTTACCTAACACTATCTTACTTGACAAGGAATTTCATGCTCTGGACATGCGTCTTTCCAATCACATACTTTTACATGAGAGAATAATAAGATGAGGACACTCGGCTGTATGTAGGCTTGGTTACCGAAGGCTTTACTTCTCTTTTTTCGTTAAAGTAGCTTGGGTATTGTGTACCACCTGTTCGCAAATGACCTACTTGTGACAACTAAATCGGAATGCAGTTTGCTTAACTCTGGGTGTATTGCTTAGCATACTCACCACTGTGAATCGACAGCGCAACTAATTGAATTTGTCATTTCAGGACAGGACTCGGAATACATCTACCGGGTCAGTTCACAGTGGCAATTAGGCATAGTGTCCGTGTCTTCGGAAACTACATGTTAATTAGGTTCAGGTGACCCCAATTTTAGCAATTATCATAACTGACCCAATGTGTGATGCAGTACGGAGGATAGTGGTTCCAAAAAGAATCTGGATGCAAATGGATGAACCCATTCCTTCATGATTGATGATGAATATGCTTAAACCACTTATGGTTAGAAACCCACTTTGATTAACCTGACTAGTTGATTGGTGACAACAAGCTTTTTCTAAAAGGTCTGTCACACGCAGTTGCACAGTGTGTGCGCATTGGTATGATTTCCCTAAAGTGCTAGAGTGGTAGTCTTCACTAGCTTCCAATCGACCGTCGTCGACTGTGGTGGTGTGACTGCTGAAGAAACAGAGGGATGTTTTAACTCGTATGGCGGGTTGGTGGGAATTCCGAGGATTTGGGTTTAGGATTTGGTTGCACGCATACAGTTGTTTCGGTATAGTTTGTGTTGGCGATGTTGCGAAGTGTGGGTAACTCGACTGTGCTGCTTGGTTGTTCATCTGTTCGCCGAACTTGGCAGTTGAACTGCGAATGTTTCATCACTAATCGATGTGACATCGTCAGTGCTCTGATGATGTCACCTCGATTGGTGGTGAAACGCTTGCAGTCCAATTGCCAAGCTCGATTAAAAGATCAACAACCATAGTTTGAGTGTATTGGTATGGTGTCAAGGGTTGAATGCCTTTACTGTTTCCAGTTCGGAATTAAGTAGGGTTAATTTATGACCACCAACTTGATTGGGCATGTATTAGGTGTTTCCACTTGGTTGAGCGCCGTGTTAGTTTGAGGTATGATAATGTACATTGAACAGATATTTTTAGCCGACGACAATTATTCATAATGGGCCTTCTAATACCTTTCTCGTTATATCCGATTTGGTTCATTTTGGATTTTCCCTACCTCCATTACAAGATGGGGGATATGTCTCCTAAAACCGATCGCTTTTACAATTTTCCCAGTGTTGTGGCAACCCATCATCACTCTCGTTTTCACGGAATATTGTGCACTAACCTCCTGCTGTTCGTCTGGATCCTCAATAAACATAGAGAAGCTAGAAACTGATCGTCTGCAGCCCTACCGACTATATAGTGTTGTTCATCAGTATGTGTCGTGTACTCTTTGTTTATATCCAATCCCACCTGACGACCTATGTTAGACCGAGAATGCCGAGAAATCAAATGAACCAAGAGGTGGCCAATCAAGAATTCGCACACTATTTTATGATCAATACGCGTTTTTGTGAGATTGGGCTTTGGAATAGCCCACCACTCCTGTGTTCATATACGGAGTCTAGGTCGCACAAGCGTCACCAAGTGCAGCAATAGACGGTTGAACACCCGCATGCTCAAGCAAGCAAATCATGGTAGTGGTCGTTTGGGGAGAAGAAGGCGGTCGTTTGCGGTCACGAGTTTGTATTTTGGAACCAAAATCTGTTATATCTTGCTGATTCGCCAATCTGTTGTATCTGACTGCTGACCCCGCTCCAGTGCCTGGTGCCGGAAAAAGACTCGCCGATAAGGAGCACAACAGCTTTATTCCGAACAAGCGAGTGCGAGTGCGAGAGCGTGAGTGCGTGCGAGTGCGAAAATACAACGGCCTCAAGCTATTTATTGGAGGGACACTGTCTGAACTTGGTCCAACCCTGACTCACACTGTCTGGCTTTCATACAAGGCTGTGACGCGCTGTATACTGAAGGGACGTTGTCTGTCTGGTCAGCATCTAGTGGAGCTGACAGTCCCAGTAGATTTCGGGCATTCAGTGGTTGCTTTCAGGGATCCAACCTTCCTGATAAAATCGAAGCTTTTTTCCGGGGAGTTCGTTGTGCGTCGAAAGTTCTGTATCCAGAATGACCGAATATATGCATGTCCTGTCATTTGTCGGGAGAATCTTCAGACACACCAGTTTGTGAAAAGGACACGAATAGCCCTTATTTGGGCGGGCTGACTCATGTTCGTTGTGCAAAGAAACATGATTGCCTAGGAGATAAATCGTGAGGTTTGATTGCAGCAAAGCACGCGGGGAGCGGGTTGATTTTGGATTCATCTCGGCGGAATATTTTGCGAAGTAATGAACAGCTGTGGATTTCTACTTATTCTATTAGTCTGATGTAGGCTCCTCTCGATTTCCTTTCTAGTCAGCTTAGAGGAACGCATGACTTAATACCACTATCCTGCTGTCCTTCTCGAGCACCGGAATAACTTCTGTTGGAACTCGTATGAATTTACTAGAAACCGTTGTATTCACATAACCAAATCAACTGTTTGTTGGTCAGTACTTAATGCACTTGTGCTTGGAAGCGGACTGGACCTACCGCAACCCGGACGGGCGCCCCATCAACTTTGTTAAGAAGAACTCTTCAAACGCTTCATTGACAGCTGATCTCTATCAGCGCCATTGGTGGGGTACTTATTTCATCTCCCCAAGTGACCGGACATCGATATTATCCAGATACCCAGAGGACTTTGGTGTGAGAGACTAGGCGGGGATTTGGTAGACTTATAGACGACAGTGAAGCTGATTACTGACGTGACACCACGAATAGTTGCATCACGTTCCCTCTCTTGTGATCACCAGGTACTAGTTGGTGGTTTATTTCACGCTGTTATGGAAACTTATAGATATTCTAACAACAACTAGCCATAAACTTTGAACCCAACGTGTTTCTTATTTCACATCCGCTCACACCTGAAGCCCACATCTGGTTTTTTTGACGTTCTTCCAAACTCGGTAATCAGTCCGACTGGTCACTAGTGGCCACCTAAAAACACCGGATAGTCAGTCTTATAAATAACAATTCTTCTTGATGGAATCGACGAAGTCCTTCCTAGTATCAGTAAGAACCTCATGTCTTCACTTACAGCATGTACTAGATAGTCACTCTGTTTCTTCCGATAACTCCATTAATATGAAGGATAAAAGGGTGATATTTTTGGACATAATGAGACGTTTGGAGTAAGTCTATTCAGAATGTCTTTTTCGAAAGAAGGGTACAAATCTCATACCTATTCAATTCCTATTTGTACAGTTCAAATTGCCTCGACGTTTTGGCTGTCCATTGGTAAACTACACCGGTTTGCGCGTCGTTCGTTAAGAATAATCCACGTCAACGTAATGTAGTTTCTCGGTAAACACCTTTGGAAGTCTACCCTATTCTTAAAACTGCTTCACTTGTGTGGCATGTTCTTTTGACTATTCTCCATTGGTTCGTGGTAGCATTTCCATTCGTACCGAGCGCAGGTCTATATAAAAACCTGATACAAAAACGCTGTCACAATGATTTTTTCGGCACGTTGTACCGATTTTCCGGTCCCGGGAAATTCGCATTCTAGTAAAGAATAGGATTTCAAATTTGAACACTCATATGTACATTATGCTAGCGATAATAAAAGACCCCGTTGGGTGCCTCTTCAATGAGTTTTTAACTCCGAATACGTCCGGTTTAGTGTTCAAGTACGGGTGCAGGTTGGTGAATTTTTCATACTTAATGAACCCCGAAATGGGGGAGCCATGATCAAGGGAGATGCACCTCTTAATTCGCCAGGAACTTCAAGAGTCTACTTGTTGGCTTCCACGTATGCTCGGAAAATGAACCACTGTTTACTGTGCTTTAGATGACGAAATCTAACGAAACCTTGGAGATAATTACTTATAAAATGTAGTTGATACACATTCTGAGAAGTCATCATACAACTCACCATCTACCACCATTGTAATGGTACGAAGTTGGCTCATTGACTACTCGTCGGTTAAATGTGGTGCCAAACTTAGCCTTATGCTAGGAGCTTGAAACCCATTCTACACTCTTGCGATGTGCGTCTACGTAACCTTTGGCAAAAAGTCCCTACTTCAAGAATACTCTGACTCCAAAGCCGTTTCAGATCAAATACGGTTGTGTGGGGAACATTGCTCGTTGGACCGTCATTTCTTAAGAGGTTTTACAGGCGTAGTCTGACCGAACCTAAGATGACCAACGGAACCCCCTCTGGTCCACACTTCTAGACGATGTGCATGTGTCGTATTCCCTAACTAATCACTTTTGGAAGCCGACAGGTGACACAGAGCAGTCTCTGTTTTATAACTGCTTTAGTTATCTTGGGCATTCCGTTCCCCACGTTGTTCTATCACAGTTCCCAATGCGACATTATCAATCTTTCGTGGATGGTTCGTTGCGCCCAACTGCCATTCTGGCTAATCGCTCATTCACCCAACGATTTATTTTCAATGCCAAGTGAGTTGGATATCTCAAACGTGGTTTCAGCTCATTCGTTTGCAGACTTCCATAAAATTCAGCCTAACGGCTACCATGTATATTACTTCTTGTCACGTTTTGTGTCCATCTCTCCTCTAAGAATGCAAAAATTGCCTTTTGTTTCGGTCCATCGTACTCTGGCTCAGAATTGGGTTATCATTTCACAACCCGTTATCTTGCACAACAACTCCTGTATGTACCTTTAGCAGACATACCTACAGTCTTTTAAAATGACCACCATAATGGTTAGCCGGTTTGTGTTCGCATGTATAATTCTTAAAACCAGACGCACAAGATATCGTGTAATGCATAGTTGGACTACCAACATTTTCAGGAATAATCCCCAACAAATTAGGCCTATTCTTTTGCTCGATGAAAACGTGTCATGATCAACTGAGATCACCTAGGAAAACCGTACGGCCAGTAACAACGCCATTCTTCCAATCGGTGACAGAGTGAGCAGGCGGAACCCTAGTGAATGACGTTTGAAGTTTCCACCAAGCAGATGCAGACCAAAAATACGATTGTTTTGCCGGATACCCACCTTTCATGCAGACCGCCTGCTTCGCGTCAGTTTTAGTTTTAGTTTTTAGCTTGGAGTTTGCTAGCTCTTATTTACTCAAACGGTGGATCTAATTTCGTAGACGTTGGTTTCAATCGTGCTCGAAATAGCATCTAGATAAATCTAATCTGCTGCAGTGCTAACGATAAATGAAATTGGGAATCCTTCTTTTTATCGCTCTCCAACTTTGCCTCATTTCGGATTCGTGTAATCTATGAAGGACCATTTTCAGGTCTGGTCTGATCCTCATTGGTTTGAACGGATTGAGGCAATCAGGAACAGGTGCTGAGAGATCAACGTGAAGAGGCACGGTACAGCTGTTTCATCTTTGTTGCGATTCCTCAGTAGTATGGATATTACGAATCGCTTAGGTGTTTCGAACTTTCGACCGTCCAAGTAGTAGTCGAATACTATGCCATTCGGCTACAGGTGTCTGATCAGCGGTGTGATTAACTTGCGCATTTGTCCGATGAATCACACAATTGGGCTACTGGTGTCAGTCATTCAAGAAAGTTGGAGGAGCACGGTCATTGTGCGACTAGCTATTTTGTTTGTTTCGCTTTTGTTTCCGAAATTCGCATACTCCTACACGTGCTGATGAGATTAGGAATCCAGGTGGTTAAGTACAACGAAAGAAACCCTGCGTGTTGTGAACAACCGGCAATCAATTGTTCTGGCTGTAGTTGGGTCGCGTTCCTTTTGTCAACAACGCTATGATGTCCTCGTTACAGTCAAGTGCACTAGTTTGTTTGATGTGAAGAACGAATGCTAGAACATGTTTCGCTTGTCAACAAGGAACACTTGCAGGTCTCAGCGACATGAATCTAACCTGAGCTAGTCCGTTCGTGTGCAAATAAACAATTTGCTTATGTGTAATCGGTGAGTCGTTGATTCTGTTCGGTAGTCAAGTTACTGTTTTTGGAACGGCTAACAATGTTTACCACAATGTTGACTATACGCAGGGTTCAAAGAACTGTTATTCGGTTCACAATGGGTCTTCTCGGTATCCTGATCCTATCAAAGATGCTCACTCTTTATCCTGCTGAGTACATGTTGACTGAGGAATTCCAACAGGCAAGTCCGAAGATCTCTCTGTGTTGTTTATTACGTCTTCTCGTCGTTTATGTGATATAAGGAAGAGGACCATTTTCGCACTATACTCTCTACGTTTTGCTCTAACGATTGTTTGGAAAAATACGCATCAATAAGCATTACCATGTTCGCTGTTTGTTTATGTCACTCCGCTTGCTTCACTTGCTTCAACTGAATCCCTTTTCAACATTATGGACTACGTGAATACTTGATATGAATTCCTTGAGAGAAGGGTGAGTGACTCACCAGGCACGTGTGGCTGACCAGTTCAATGTCCAAACTACTATCCGGAAGGTCGTTGGTTCGAATCTCCTTGGAGATTCTCTAACTGAACACTGTTGATGATTCTCAATAAACATGAAACAGCTGTTCAGTGCTCCTCAGCTTTCCGGCACAGATTAACTTTACTTATAGGATGAACTCTTTATTGAAACTTTCCAAAAAACCCCACTACCAACAGTAATGTATTGACGTGGAAAGGGGCTTTTTATAGCTGGAAAACAACACGTGATTTGTCCTTTTCACAATCTTATCTGCTGTGTTCAGTTTTTTAACCAGAGTACTACAGCCCACACCAAATAAGTCGATACGATTTATACGGATAATCCGATCATTGTGATTCGATTGGGGCTATTCAACCAAGTGTGTAATTGATACGTTAGGTTATGTTGCAAATCTTCTTTACTCGATAGTTCGGTTATTTCGAAACAAACGGCCATGCAACTAGATATTATTGTGTGTGAACTCAGATTATTGGCTGCGTAACCGAGGGGACATGAGCTCAGCGCAGGGTAACCATACGTAAATGTGTGTGCATACGTGCTTGTCCTGTTCATAACCACAGGCTTCGTATCATGGTTAGTTAGAATTCTGGCATCGAATTCGTCGTTGCTGGAAGATCCTTGTGCATGGGTTTTTCATGTCATGCGTTCGTGTAAAACAGAGAAAACGAATGATACGGCGTTTTCATAAAACACTATAGCCTCGTCAGTGTTCCTCATAGGGATTGGCCTAGAGTGGTTTCTAGTGACAAAAAAGAAGTTCACCAGTAGTCAGTTTTTTTTACAACGATCGATTCTTTGAGGGGAGCGTGCCACCCTTATGTGAGGCGTGTATAGATGTTTTTGGCGGCCTGATGACCTAGAAACAAACAAACCTGATATCACCTCCTAAGAAACACTGATTCCAAGTGTCGTCTTGCAGGAACTCAGACGGATTGCTTGGAATTTCGGCACTAGCCATTCAGATCGCTTGAAAGTGAGCTGGTCCATGTGCTCAGAGGTGATGGCCCAGGTGGGCCTAGCGTGCGCTGGTGGGGCAGTGGCAACACACTTGCCTGGCAGTTTAGATGTCTGCGGTTCAAATCCGGGCATGGAAAAGAATATGCACTAATGATAAGGTCTACTAAGAGCCGTTTTTTAAACTTCACTGCTCCCCCTCTGTGGTATGGACCACCAGAATAATAATTCCAGGACAGGATGACTGTCCAAGCCAGCAGGATGTGAAACGTTGAGAAGCACTGAACCTATAACCTCTGTCCTTGTTGAAAGTCCACAGCTTTCTTCACGAAATACGGGCGGTGTCTCGGAAAAGTGACCTATAAATTCCTTATTGGAGCATATGTTCGATCTGCTTTGATATACCCCGTAGACGCTAATGTAAACGCACATGTTTGACTTGACAGGCTAGCGCGGGGCTTCCAGTGAGGAGGCCACTTCATGGACATAGGCAGATAGCAGTTCAACTCCAGCCAGGAATGCATTTCCTTGCGCACACTTGTAGTAGTTAACGGTCTGTGTGCATTTCTGGCAGTGAATGTCAGTAAACATCTCTGATATTTGGAGAGCCAGTGATCTTCGGGCATCTGGATGACATCAATCTCTTCCTCATTGTAAAAATCATGCATGGGTCTCCCTAATGGTGGCCACAGTATTCAGTTGTTTGTCGATTAAGCGTAGACCTAGTGAGTCTGATGCGTGGCACAGGGAGCAGCGCTCCCGGCAGTTCAGTTGGTATGGCACCCGTGCGGCGGGGAACACCCTTTTCCCTCCTGTTTGAAACCCAGAGTTATAAACCAAAAATCCACGTTAGTTCTGGTTACGAAGATATATCTTATACAAGCCAAATCCGAATCAAAATCACTGTAAATTGAAGGATGTTGGTAACTATTCCCATTACTTATCCTCTCCCCTCCATTCGTTTCCTTCAGCGATGGAGCATACTTTCGCGGTTTTTGTACATGGTTGTGTTCGCGCAAATCACGCTGTTTCGGTATGTGGCTATCTGGCTGATTGGGGTGAGTATTACGATCTATTTCGCTAGGGATCATCCTTCAGACCGGTTGTTTCATTGATGACTCGAGGGTGCTGTGTGTGGAGAGGGACTCCAAGCACTCTCATTCAACTTACCTTTTCGTAACGGCATTTCACGGATTGGCTGGACAGGTTAACTCCCTCTTTAGTGACTTACTGTTGGACAACCTCATGAGTGTGTCCCGGAAAACGTGGCTCCATTCATCTGTGGATGTAACAGCTTCCGCTGATCCCATGTGTACCACTCCGTATCAGGGAAAGTACTTCTACGTATTAAATTTTTGCTTTACTAAACTCAGACTGCCTTTACACTGCACATTCGGTTGAAGAAACAAGATCTTTGTTCGAATCTCTATTGGATCTCCTGTTCACGACAGCGTTTGCGTACGTGTGATTTGAATATATGAGTTTTTTCTCGCTGATTAATTGTGTGCTGGAGCTAAGCACAGAATACGCTTCTTACAGCATGAGCTATACACAGCTTACGTCAGACTATCAAACCGATGCGATGATAGTTGAATGCGACAAAAACACTATGGGCGGTGGACGAGGGCTGCGCTTTTCATGAACCGGGGCCTAGCGATTAGACAACACTCAGTTTACGCATGCAACCTATCGGTGGACTGAGAACTAAACACAAAGTACATATTAGAAGTACGGAGGGAGGCATTCACCTCCCTCCGATGGAAGCAAAATTTGTAGTCAAATTGAACATGCAGTTAAACACTCCCCCGAGTGTGCTCGTTATTGGATCCAGGTTGTGTTATCTTTCTGAGCTATTGTTCAGCCAGACGTCATACTCAAAGATGAACGAGAGTCCTCTTGATATTTCCTGGTCAAACTGAAAAAATATATGTTGTCTACTGACCAAAACAGCTTTGACGGGTTCGCGAAGTTTGTTCGTCCCTCAGGTTTATATGCACGGATCACTTGACTACTCATCCCTGTTTTTGACAATAAGGGACATGTTTCCGCTTTGAACCTCCGGTTCCATGCTCAGACAATTTTAAATGGAACGTGGTAGTTACCTCTTTCGCTCGCAAGATTGAATCTCCTGGAT
This sequence comes from Opisthorchis felineus, assembly GCA_004794785.1. Lineage (NCBI taxonomy): Eukaryota > Metazoa > Platyhelminthes > Trematoda > Opisthorchiida > Opisthorchiidae > Opisthorchis > Opisthorchis felineus. The sequence continues at coordinate 68,006 of SJOL01006814.1, read as the reverse complement.
ACTACTCGTGAAGCCTTTCATATCGGATGGGGGATAGAACAACTCTCGTCGCATTGCGGTAGGTCTTTTATTTACTGTGGATATCCCATAGGTTAACTCTTTAGGTTCGCTAAAACCACTTATTTGATGGAAATAGCTGTATGTATGGAAGTTGCTTATCTGAAGGGAAGTCACGTTTACCAGTTTTCCTAAACAGCTTTGCCTCTTAATAGACGTAATACACTACTCATGAGGTTGCTCGAAACTCTTCGACAGCCCACGACCGGTTTCACCCTTCTTGGGGCTCATCAGGTGGGCGCAGTCCCCCTGGTTCCCGTCAACCTTATGTTCTACTTGAACCCTTTTCTTTCAACGCTCAGGCGACACGACAGCAGAGCTGTGTAGCATGCTCTGTAAAGTTCTCCATATGATCGTAGCTTGTCTTATGAAGACCATACCATCGAACTACTCTACCAAACAGCTCGGCACCTAGGACCTTACAACAACCGGTATGACTCGGACGCCAGAAGCCTCTCAGGTCGGCGAGCCTCCGGGATGTGTGACACTGAAACATCCATTCCTGCCCATCATCAGTGTTCCAACTGAGTAGTCATCATCACTTACATTTTCGAGGGTCAAGGACAGCGACCGATTTGGGGAACTTTCTCGGTCCATATCACTGAGTCCTGTTACCATGATACCTGCGTGTTTAACGAAAAGGGTATATTCTTTTTGACTGGACAAATTTGCGCCTCACCTTCGTGAACAAGAATGGGTAGCGTATTAGGTGACATAAAAGTTCCAAATCTAGTATGGACCTTCAGATCACCCTTCTGCGTATAACCTTATGTTTACTGGCATGCAGTTTTACCGACGACCTTTTCAAATAGCCCCATACGAACGAACAAGGTGATGATTGTCAGTTCCATCCCATTTTCCTGCTGAGGCATGCGATTCGTTTCGTTTCTCAGCTGTGCGTCAGTTTTAGTCAGCAAACCGCCGAAGCGTTTGGTTCCGTCCCAAAGGATTACAATTATAGCCTTGGCTCAGCTGGCAGATGGTAACAGACAGACACTATCCTGTTATCGCCATCGAAGTTCCAGGTCTCTGGACTAGATACATATTCTCATTCCACCTATCACTGTTTGGTTTGTATGCTTTTTTTCACGGAATTTTCACTCTGATGGTAGTGCAACTATCATTCAGTGCATTCACCTTGGCACGCGGATCGATTCCCCTTATACCAGCTTATTTGCAGCTGCGTATGGCTCGTCCACCGTGTGGCCTGAGGGCACGCCAATTAGGATTTCATATCTGTTCTGCTTGGATTTGGTTGATTGCGTTGCATTGTGCACGTTTGCAGAAAGTAACCGAATGATTCACCTCGTGAACTTATTCGGTTGTCTTCAGTCAACTGGAAACAGTTTGGAACCGTCGTCTCAGAAAAGTGTGTTGCGCAAGCTACTGATTGTCCACCAAACCCTTCTGAGATGATTATTCCTTGTTTCGTACTTTTGGCACACTCGTGGTGCCCTCCATGTTTATATGAAACGGAGCTGAAGGAAATATGAAGGACCACAATATTTTAACCGATAGTGTCTAGCTCTGGACTGCTAAATGTTGAGTTCTTTCGATTCTGTTAGTTTGATTTTTCTTGAGCGAGGGTATGTTTACTGCTAGTTGTCTTATCACGTGATCACAATATGTGAACACAGTTCAGGTAGCCTACATATATTCTGTCCTGATTGACTCCCCAGGAGGGTGCTTGTGTCCTATTAGGCCTGGGCTGTACCGGCCTGGTGCATTTCAAGTATCTTGAGGAGAACGACAAGAAGGCCCGGAGCCCACAGTCCGCTGGAGATGCTCCTGAAGTACGCACTAAGTCTGCTCTGGAACGTCGCGATTCCGCTGTGCCCTGGTCGGATCTGGCTGTCAAACTGAATTCCTATGATCCGAAAAAGTTGGATGTTCGAGAGGCTGATCACACGGCTTGTGCTAACATTTCGCTAGGTAACCTATTGTTGGCCACCAACTCTGATCATCTGGTCGCTGGGTTTAACATCAACACAAACAAATGGATGCTCGAGTGAGTCTTGGTGTTTGTTCACTTTAACCTCACAAATGTGATTTTGTGGGCCTTTTTCCCTGAAGACCAGATCCTCGCTTTCGATGGTCGAGATATCTCACTCTAGGTATTTTTTGTCAATAGCTGTAGTGAGAGTAAACATCTTGCTGGTGTCGGGTGGTGTCACCGAATTCGTAATCAGGCAATTAGAAAACAGGTATTTGGTTGTGTAGCAGGTACTTCAGTCGCGAAAAACATTCATCACCATCCACTGCAGTGGCTCGACCATGCGCAACGCATGCCGAAACATCGTCCACCGAGACGAGTATTGTTCTCCGTGCCTCCTTCAGAATAGCGCAAACTTCGAGGTAGACAACGGGTGACTTGGTGGAAGGTTATGAAGTCGGTTTCGAAGAGTTTACGTATTGTAGGAGCTTTCGGCATTCTAGGGTGGGGTCCTTTTGATCCCTCCTTGCTTGGCTGGAGACATTGCAGAATATGGCTGCTGATCGATATCAGTGACGTTCATTGTATCGGTTTACGGATTTTCTGATTGAGCGCTTGGAGGAGTAGGCACCTCAGAATGCTTGCGATAGGCCAGCATCAGACCCCCCCCCCTCACCCACCCTTTCCTCTTATTTTCACTTTAAGGCTTTGGATATGATTAAGTAAACTTTGTGTTTTTAGGCAGTGAAGCATCACTGTCAACACTGGTCTTGATGTCTCGGATGATGATTAACTTCATTTTTAAATGAGCTGAATGCCTGAAGCCCACAAAACACCTCTGCTGACTGAAGCATTCAAATGCCTAGCTCAGAGTAATAGTCGTGGCAAAAACGAGCAAACAAATGGCGGGGTACATATACTTTTTTCAACTTCAAACGCCGTACCCAGTTTTGGTCCTGCTGTTAACCCTCAGCTCCTGACAGGTTTGTTTTCGAAAGACTTATTTTGGGTGCTTCGTGGGATGCTCAGTCACATGACGCTTAGTTCATCAGATATTTACAGCAATACCGTTTTGATGGCCTTCCCCTGTCCAATGACCATTCCTCTAATGACAGTAGGTCTTGCACACTGTAACCGAGTTGATATGGTTTTCTGAAAGTCTGAAAGTTCACGCTACTGGATCGCTCCAGCCATCGTGAATGTGATGAACTTTTGTGAAATGACCTAGGTTTCTTATTGATCCTCTGCTTACGTTCAACATCCACAGCTTATTTACTATTCCGTAAGGATTGGTAAATGAATGTCTGCAAGTGATCCATGGCTAAATCACGTGACTGTCTATTCACACACACACACACACACACACAAAGAAGTGTCTATGGAGATACATCTTATGCCTTTGGACTAGACTGTTGATGTCCGGTGGTCGAAGAAATTTCAACTTTTGTTATTGCTGAAGAAATTTATAAAAAAATTTGTCAGAATGCTTCACCATGCCCTTTTACGTATACGTGCTGTGCTTTGACAAATTTGCACCTCAGCCTATACCCAAAAGCGTTAGACCGAACGATGGAACAGGAAGTCAGCCGCATAAACCAGGCACAGGGAAGCAATTTGAATGCATTACTATTTTCTGGGTGAAATCGATTCGTTGAGAAAGACGATTACGCTGTTTTCGATTGTCATAAATATTGAGTCCGTTGGTGAGAAACATGCTGTAACGATCATGTAACCATACGTCAAAGTCACGCGGTTGGGATATGAATTGCTCATAAAACGACATAGCAGTCGCTATCTTTATGTTGGGAGGGAGAACAATGAACTTGGAGTTAGGTTCAATTTCAGTTGTTCGTCAGAGTTACCATGTATTGGAACTAACTGGGATTGTTTGGCGCGCATAGTTCTTTTGAATGAGCGTTTGAACCCTTTTTATCTGCATTTCCATACCGCGGTGTGGGGGTTTGAACCATCATATGCAACATCTCTTTTGGAAACTTTTATGCGTGTTTGGCGTTATGCTTCCGCTGCCTGTTTTAAATTTCAGTTTTTAAGTCCTAAACGCTGATTGGAAAAGAATAAAATGAAGCATGGCGCCAGATTTCCATGGTGTGAATACTTTGTTTTCCATATTGTGGAGTAGCGGCTGAATTATTTTGTAAAAACAGGGTGGTTCTCTTAGTGTTCGGTCCAGTATGTTGCTTGTTGAAAGGACGCCAGGGGTTGGATATAGAACATAGTTGGACGGAAGCTGCTTGTATCACGTACGAAACGCTATTGAGTCATCTGTGTTTTCCCTCTCCCGTTCTACTTTTTCAGTTAATTACAAGGCAGTTGTTCGCTGAATCGATCATTTTCCATTCGCCTTGCACATCAGTTCTAAGGCGTCATGTTGCGTGCTCAAAAGATGCGAGACTCTATTATGGCTAGTTCGAGCCAAGCGCAGCAATAGACCCATCTGGGATCATCACTAAAATATAATGCTTTCTTGTACTTATCAAACGTCACGGAAGTATGCCGTCATGTTTTTCTCCTTAGGCGACTCACGGTATCGAACAGCCTGTTGTATACGCTGTATACGTCCCATACCTTTACGTGCTCGGATGGTTCACCAAGTGAATCATATGCCGGGAATGGAATATTGACATTTTTAATCGAGCAGTACGGGTCGGTGAGTTGCAATATCCTCTTCCTACTCATCATCCCAGAATAACGGGACAGAAGTGACGTTCTATGGCGACTGACCGTCACTCTTCAGTCCAGTTTGACTACATTCTGTTTTTCCACCTTGAGCGAGATAGTTCAGTGGTTAGAGCGCGAATTTACTGACCGGAAGGTCCGTGGTTCGAACCCGACCTCTGCCCCTCGACTTCCCCTGTCTAGACTTGGGCAACCTGGCAGTATTCCAGCCCTTATGCTTCCTTTGGGTGGCATGGCAGCTAGGCGCCGAAAGGGTGTTACATCTGAACGATTATCTTTTATCTTCACCGATACATCTTTCTCATCTTCGTTTGTTCCAAATGCGGCGGAATTTGGAGCACTTGATGAACAACCTTGACTAGTTTTATCATCAAGGTACTGGTAGCCTGGTTATTAACGACCCTCATTAGCTTCCACTTTGCATTATCCCAAAGATTTTTTGGGAAGCTACCAAGCTACCTATCCAGAGCGATTGGCTAAAAGGTTGTTCACCAATCTTTTCTGTTGACCCTATTCGTTATAGTGCATCCGGTGCTGATTCAAGCTCCCCTGTAAGCATATTTATCTCTAGCCAAGAAGATCCGAGTGCAATCCCCCTATCAACTCGACTGAATTATCTCCCTGTGGCCTAACGGCTAAGCGTCCAAACTGCCAGCCGGGAATTCGCTGGTTCGAGACTCCGCGGAGTTTCGTGAGTTGCGCACTGCTGATGATTCCCAATAAAGATGGAACGGCTGTACAGTGCTTCTCGGTTTTTCGGCGTAGATTGGTTCCACTTACATGACGAAATTTTCATTAAGAGTTATCTGGTGCATTACTCATATTTAGGAAGCATTTGACTGTTGGGTGCTAACTGCCCTCTAAAACACTACTGTTGTGACTGATTTCACTAGTCCCATCTGTATGCATCGCGCATGTTGAGCTGCACTCAGAGCTTTTTATCAACAGGATCAGCGTACTGGCCTCAATAGTGCTCCGTAATCTTCCACCAGGCAACATGACTGCCACGCGCCAAATTGACAAATTCAGAAAGCGATGTATGTTGAAAATGTAACTGTTCCGACTTGAATGGTAGCGAAGTATATAGTATTTCGCACATTGGATGATCGAGTGTGTAAGCCTGACAGAACGGCGACCGTATAAGCAAACAACACGGAAAACGGACACTGCATCCTAAACAAGCGATCCACGGACATGTAGCCAGTATTAATTGACATGACAGATATCACTTTGACTACACACGTATAGTGCTTTCATCCGTTTCCGTGTTACATTGAACTACGCCGATGGATCTGTGTGCGGGATGGGTAACGCAGCACCTGGTTGGCGCTGAGCCATGTTTTCGGCTATCTGGGCCCCCTTTGCCAGGTTCAAACCTAGTATCGGAGGGTAAACGGATGGGGTGCTGCCCAATCCCTCAACGCGTTTGGTTGGTGGCCCATAATTATCAAATCGTGGGGAGAAAACTTGACACTTTGAAACCCAAACACACCTGCGCCTGCGTTGGATGGTTCTACTTACTTGATACACCTCATTGCTTCTTCACTTGGCCTCAATCGCAAAGTGGTTAGGCTACTCTTCCTGGACTGCACGAATGGATTTAGCAGCACTGATGGCAGCTTCTACCTGGGAGTTTTATTCAAGACTACTTGGCAACTCATACCCAATATACAGGCCTGGGCGGTCAAATCTCTATAGCGCTCGCGACACATGCGTGTTCTTCAAGGGACCATGTTTTCTCCCTTCTTTCTCCGTAGCTGAGTGGTGTATTCATCCTCGCATTTTCTCATCCAGCGCAGATACACTGGTAATGTAGTGCTTGGCTGTACGTGCGACACGCCGGAAGCTTATGTGAATCTACAGGCCAGGGTGGTCTCAAGATCGTTCACTGTCACTCACTGCCCGGAGAGTCAGGATGTAGGACTCTTAACGGCTTCTAAGCAACATTCATTGGTACTGAGGTTTTACCACAACATCCTCCCTGCTAAAGTACATAATAAAACCGAGGCATCCTTCTCACTTTCACCGGTGCCTGAGTACTGCTATTCACACTTTCAAACTCAGAATACTACATGTACCCCACAACCTCATCTTGAGGTTTGTCCCTTCTTGAGTCCTGTCGCACTAGACTCACTGTTCCCATGCTTTATTTCTCGGACTACTTGAGAAATCCTATCGCCTCATTGTGTGTTTCCGGATACACATCACTGATGTGGTGGAATATCGAGAGATGTGTCTTTCAACTTTGTGATCAACAAGCATCATGTCGCTTGTTATAACCCTACCCTGGGGATTTTGCCGGATACCCGACACCCCTTCTGTCCTCTCCTATCCAATGCCAAATTTCAAACTTGTCTTTGTTCTCAGTGCAACGATCCGTTACTTCCCCTTTGCCTGATTATTGGTACTTTTTCTATGAACAGTCATATTCTGGTTTCTTGTTAGATTAACTGTATACAATGTTATATTGCTGAATTCTCCTTCCTTCTGCCAAGCCTTAATATGTTTTTCCACTTCCGCTGCAATATAGTACACTGAAAATTCACTTGGAGTGCATAAGGCTTCACTTGACTCGATTTAACTTGACAACGCATGAGACGCGAGTGAAATATGCATGCACCTAATTCATTACCGTTGCCATTTGGCAGTGGATTTTGCAGCAACTATGGATCGTACGCGCGGTTGCTACACGTTTGAAACGTGTTTTCATTTGTAAGCCACACGACCTCAAAGAAGCGTGAAGCTTGTTGGTAAGCGCCGAATGGAGCAATGCTAGTGACCTCACGAAAACTCGTTGGATATCCTTAAAAACAGTCTGGTAAAACTACTCAGTGCTTGCAACCTCGGCTCCTAGCTGAAATCGTCGATGAGTCACCGCCTTTTCCCCCCAAACTGTCTGAACCTTCGGCGGTGAACACTGTCAAGCTCGGGACTGCGGAAATAGGTGGATAAGATGGTTGGGCTTCTGGATCCCTTGCTACTGATCTTTTCCAACAACGCATCCAGGGCGGGCTGGACAACCACATTGCGTACGCGCCTTTAGTGCCTCAGCTCTCTACACGGACGTCATAGGTATTGCTTTCTCACTTCAGTCAGGGTGATATTCCTCATTCTAATTATCCAAACACAACGGGCGATAGCACACAGCACATCCTCTCTACTGAAGCCTGCAATCTACGAGGACTTTTGGCTTCAATAAGGTGATGTATGGCTTGTAGAAGGACTTACACTGTTCCATTAGTGGTCTACGGTCGTACATCAGTGCATCATTTATCAGGTAATTGTTTTTTTACCTTTCCCAATTCTCGCTGCTTTGAGGACGTTTTCCGCAGCCCGATGTTTCGCGCTTTTCTACTATGCTTTCCGACGTCCGTCACAAACATTCCGGTCACTTTGTTTAATGGCACCGATCATTATGATCCGTGGATGTTCGCTGAATGATCTGAACCTAATCAGCTACCCGTCCATTTACTCGCATCATATGGCGTTTTTTTATACATCACGCGTTAGGTCCCACAATCTTGCATCATCATACACGTCGTCACGATGCCTTCAGTACCAAATCCTGTGGCCTACTTGAAGTTCCGCTTTACCGATCGCCCAGATAGCCTTTTTTTATAATACTGAAGCCGTAACCTATTACCGATAAATATACCATCTAGATTGTGCGTCTTCAGCGTTCCAACTGAACTAGTCCTTTTCGCTAGACTTTTAGAGTAGTTAATTCTACCAATCCGTGTTTTTTTTTCGTTCCTGTATGACTCATTGTTGTTAGAACTGGGATTTAGATGAATCTGCTCAGCATAAGTTAACTGGCATCATATTCATTCAACCAGAGCTGGTGAATTCCCTATTATCTGCTTCCATGTACTTCCTAAGTCTGCGTTATATAGATCTCATCCCTACACTTCCGTTCCATTCTTCTTCGGTTTTATTCTTTGTTTCGACATGCGAGTGTGTACTGCAGTTTACTACATTCAGTTTTTACTAAAGCTCACTTCTCTTGAAGTGTTTGCTGGTTCTCCTTAAATTCTGATAACTTTCCGACGGAACCAGCGTCTCGCAGTGCCGATTGGTTGATCGGTTTTCGGGCACCACTACGAGTGCCCAGACTCTTCTCTTGCCACGCTTGCCTTCGTGCAATTATGCGAAGTTCTTTGCTCTAATCAGCGCCCCTAAATGATGCGTGTGAGCTTGAAACCAGTACGACGTGTTTTTGAAACAATACCACATCTGGTCTGTTTCATAGTTGTCTTACTTCACTTAAAGTCGTTCGACTGAAATTCGATTTGTTAACGCGTATGTATGGTTACCAAGATGGCAGTGCAGAACCTGCGGTTTGCACCGACAGGACCGTTTTTTTCTCATGGACAATTATTCTTTGTGTTTGGACACTAGTTTACAGTGGTGTTCACTTCCGCACATGCACAACCAGTAATAGATAGACCTTATTGTACTGGACAGGATAAGAGAAACTCGTCCTAGCTTGCCAGTGTTATTTCGAGATGCCTATACCTTTAAGTAAACAGTCACTCCAAATGGGACTTGGCATCTGGTGACTCTGACGTCAGTTTGTTACCCCAGAGTAGCTTGACACACTGTACATGCTCGGTGTATCAAACGTATTTATTCTCTATCCAAATGTCGTTCGCCAACGTCAAGTGATCGCCCATCTAACTAGCGTCTTCTGTTTAGTCAGCTTTCACAAGTTTTGCAAAATCCTAAATCTCCGCGAGACTCATAAGCGAATACACTGTTATAGCTCGTAATTATGGCGATAAACGTCATTCTCTCTGTTTGTCGGTTGCCTTGCTGCTCTTTCCGCACCACACACTGTTTCCGGAAAAGAAAGTGTAAGTAGGTAGAAAATAGTGTCCACTGCTTTTCTGATGACACTTCGTTTGAAAACTGACTGCTACAGAGTAGCAGGCTACGTAAATCTGTATCACTCTCATTGAATCCTCGTACTTTGTTCTGTCAGTCACTTTGACTATCCATTTTCATTGCATGTGTTTGGACCTATCCGAACTTCAGTTTTCAGGGAAACTAATTGAATACTTTTCAATTAGCAGCAGATCAGGGAAAGGGTAAAGAGTGGTGGCGAACAGCTGGAGGACAACACCAAGTGCTCTCATTTGCACACTAATTTGGTTTTTATGGGATTCCAGCTAATCTCTCGTTTATGATGAAGGAGACCATCATAAACAAGCAATTCACCTGGATTCATTTGAGTCTCCCGTCAAAACCAAATCAGTGTGTAAATGGGAGTAGTTGGTGAATTCCGTGCAGTGCAGGTTCAAGTAGAACATAAGGTTGACGGACACTTGCGGGTTGCGCCTACCTGATGACCCCCACAAAGGTCGAAACCAGTCGTGGGTTTTCGAACAGTTTCCAGCAGCTTCATGAGTAGTGTGTTACGTCCACCTGGAGAATATATTCATTTGACTTTGTCCTGTGGTTATCACTTCCATCGGTCAGCTTGGCTGGTTGTGGATCCTATCTCTAGCCGAGCAAGCGGAATTCTAGTAACGCGAAAAAGCTCCGAGAGCGCCCATATGCTTCTTCTGTAAGTAACAAAACCAACATGTGGCTGGATAGTAATCTACTTTGTTCTTAGTCAGCTTTCCGCGTAGTCATTCCTCGGTTTATTGACCAAATAAAAAGCAGCAATCGATTCCAAATAGTGTGTGGTATGCGCTGTGCACTTTCTAATTGGGTTTCTGTTGTTGGTGACCCAGTGGACCCAGTACAGCATTTCCAACCAGCTCACTGTTGTGAATACATCATTCACACTAGTACAAGCAATGCTATTTTCCTTCAGCAAATAAGATGAATTGACGAAAAGCGGTAGTGACAAGAAAAGGGTCAAGAGCCACCGTCATTGCTTTGTGCGTTCAAACTACGTTGTTTGGGTAGCTTGCGTTAAACTCAGCTGACTCCTTTGCAGAATCGTTTGACTCACTCTAGTTCGGCATTACTAACCTCTCAACAGTTCTCATCGCTCCATTGCATCAAACGAACATGTATTAGGTATCGATTTTTACAATTTTCTCGTTCTACCTCATCTCTCCGTTAATCGCTTTTGTCGCTCTCAAGGTATGTTTACAAACGCCTCCGTTTCCTGGGCAACAAACAACTATCTCAGGTGTGCACTCTGACATTCCTCGCGTTGTGGCACGGAACATATACGGGCTATTTTGTCAATTTCGGCCTTGAATTCATCACTATCGCTGTAGAACGAGATGTGAGTCCTTGATTGTTCTTAGGTTCTCTCATGAATTGTCCCCGCAATCTACAGTTTTCATGGTTTAGAATTACCCTTTCTGTCATTCCAAACCTATTCGGAGCTTCCATTGAAAATCTTCACAATTCTGATACATGTTTGTTCGGGCAAACCAACCTGTTTTTATTACCCTTTGATGCAGCCTAGGTCTCTAAGGTCCAACTTCGCGGAGTACAACTTTGCTGTTGCATTAACTGCATTATCTTCCAGTATTTTCTGCGTGTGTTACACTGACCAGTTTGGAAATATATCGAAATATTGGTAATTCGTCTGCGTCTACTGGTTGCTGATCAGATGACTGTTGGTCTGTTCGCCGAGCCTGGCAAATAGCTTACAAAACGTCTCATCACCAGTTGGGGAGATATCATCAATGCGCCGTTGGGCGTGGCAGCTTTCGCGGGTTACAGGCACACTGTAGGTTGATTAGCCTATCTGGAACATCTTGTTTTCAACCAACTTCATGGAGGCCGGTTAGTCCAGAAGTTGTTCTGAACTATCCCACCGGCTGCACTTTTCGTCGTCCACACGCTGTTGTTTTTCTGTCAATTAACACATCACACCCTTTTCTTTTTCATACAGTTTATTCTGATAGTGAAACGTTCCAAGTTTGGTGACTTTCTGTACAAAACCACTCCAGGTCTTGTACTGACAAGTATTACGGGCAAATTGCACGTTCTCTTCATGCTTGCCACCCCCTTGACGGCATTCTATCTGCTACAATACCATTCGTGGTTTCCGGTAAGACTTTTAATTTTTACAGTCTTTTTATTGTGCCATTTCTCGCCTATTCATACAGTGCAACGTACGAGGACTGATAATGCATTTAGCTCGTTAGACTGATGTGTCAATATTGTTAGATCAAACGATGTTTGCGCCTCGTTTGTCAAGACTAGCCTATTGTGTAAACATTTGGGACACATGTTTGCTTCAGTCCAGTAAACGGTATGTTGGCGTATTCATGCTATGAATATCGTTCGCCCCTGGATTTCTAACTGAAATGGCTCTATGAATGATAACGCTGCTAGCTCATCCTGACATCTATTGGGCTATCTAAGAGGTTCAATTCGCGTTCCTGGGTAAGGAGTGATGATCTCGTGAAAAGTCTATCGGTTTGGCTGAACCCATCAAACCGCGATGGAGGCTGACCGCTGAATGTGCCGTAACTAATTGATTCATTTTGTGGGCTCGCGCATGAAGTAGTTGAAGAAGTTGGAATGCGCTTGTGGTAACGTGTGTCCACCAAAATAAGGTTGGTATTTCAAGAAATACACTCATTTGCAAATCAATTTGGTTTTGCGAGAGACTCACCTGGAACCCAGCTGAATCTCTCGTTTGTGATGTTTCCAGGCAACTGAGTGTGCTGCACCAGGCCGCCTCATGTTCCAAGGTTGGTATTTGCTCAAACACCCAAATTGGCTCTGACAACATTTTCTATGAAAATGTCACTTGAAACGCGAATTGAAACCAAACTGCAGTACTCTCTCTATTCAACGACCCTCTCCGATACTATTTTGTAGTTGTGCACGAAGTTTGCCGTCTTAGGCCATTCTTGTACCTATAATATGGTCGAATTTGTGTGGCTGTTTTTAGGCCATAGACATGGAATAGTGTTTGACTATTTCACGCGTAAAAACAAATTCCGAGTGTGAGATTCATACTTGTGACCTCACTTGTCGGATACGTACGCCACAAGCTGAGCCGCTCCGGACACTGCCCCACGTCACATATGTAGCTCCCAACACACCATAAGTCAGTGACCGCGCAGCTCACCACCCTTATGTGTTTCCTTGTTGGGACGAGAAACACGCCACTCTTTTTACGCGCTATAAAGTTGTCGTATATGCCCACTTCTTGAGATATGTTTTGTCTTTTGCAACCGGAAGTGAATGGTTGCTGTCCATAAGAAGGATAGCGTTACAAATGACATCGCTGAGTCATAGACTCAGTACACTGCTCATAAGGTCGCTGAAAACTTCCCAGCAGCCCACGATCGGTTTTCCCCCTTCTTGGGGTTCTTCAAGGGGATTGAGAACATCATAAACGAGAGATTCAGCTGGATTCCAGGTGAGTATTTCATCAAAACCAAATCGGTATGCAGATCAATGAATCGTGGAATCATATTTACAGGACCCATTTTCGGGCCTTCATGAGTTCTCTGAAATTGGTCGGTTACCCTTTCCGCATCATTGTTAACAATGGAGACAAAAAGCTACCAACCGTTGGTGTTTAGTGTTGCTTCCAAATTTCATTAACAGCCTCGGTGAAAGTGGTGGGATTATTTGTAAGTGTTGAGCGTCCTATCTCGTTCGATCGTTGTCGTCAGCAACTTGGCGCTAGTTTTTCTTTCGTCAGTGGTCGTTTTGCGACATATTTTCGCGCCGATTATTCACTGTGCTCCTCAAAACTAGGATTGACTTTCAACAACCGACTGCTGATTCTAGAATTCTTCAAGGACAAGTTGACTCCAATGATCACAAGTATGTGTGCATTTCTTAAGTCGAGTGTTTTGTTCAGCTGGATGTATTGGTCAAACGACAAGACAACTGATAAACGGGTTGAAAGATCGTCTACTTATTTGATGGTTGAAAGGAGATGATAAAGTCGCTAGAGTTTAAATTTTTGAACACTTGCTGACTGCAACTCATTGTTTCACACCAGAATGTACCTTTTTTGGTTGTATACCTTGTACCTTATTATAATGTCAAAGGTCGGAAACGAAAGATCTTGGGCACGACTGAGACAGTTACTATGTATCCTTCAAAATCCACATCTTTTTAGACGAAAGCACTTTATCCGAAATTTGTTACTATCCTTGCCTAGCGAGAATCAAGGCTTGACACTAAGTCACCGGATTTTTTTTGTCCGCACACGCTTTGTCTATATGACCCACCATAGATTAGCTGACAGCAGTGATCCCACCAGACAACTTTTTTCCGTTGAATAACTTATCAACCACTTCTTTCCGTTTTTGATCTCCTTACGTTTTTCATACTAAGTATGAAATGTATTCTAGGCTCTGGAACCTTGTTCCTTCATCGTTGAATTTCGTTGCATTTTAGTCCCAGCGACGCTTAAAATACTACACACCTTCTGTTATACTGTCCTGGTCTGGATGTTTCTTCAACACAATGTCTTGTTCGCTTTGGTCGCAGGGCTCACCTTGCACGTCTCATTCTTGCATTAGAAGTTGTTTGCCTAGAGGCTTAGTGTCATGCTCCGCTCGAGGAATCTACAATTACGTTCGTGCTTCATCCGTACAGAGTTTCACGGGTTTACTTCAACCATCGATTAAGATGTTTAGGCTTTTATTTCCAATTATTTTTAATGAGATGTGAGCATTCTCCGGGTTTTTCTCTCCCATTCTGTGTATAGTCAATGTGGGATGTTTATTATTCTTTATCCGTTGCTTCTTTCCGAAGGTACTGAAGTCAACCTATTTCATCGGATTTATCTACCTCCTTTGGCCCCTGCTGAAACCAATAGTGAAACGCATGTTCCCACGGAAAGTCAATGGGTCACAGCCTAACGGCGGTGCCACTTCTCAAAGTGATGTTGACAAGTCAAAGACACAGTAGTGGCGATGAAGCACGTTATTGATGTGTCTGTAACTTTCCTTCACTCACGCCCTTTCCGCTCGAAAACTTATTGCACCCTTGTTCCTCGTGTGGTTTGGCGACGAAGGGATCGCCACGTCCGAGAGTAAACATGACAGTGTTGCGGTGCGTTTTCTACGTGCACTTACTTTTCGAATTAGCCTATCGATCCATTGAGTCCTTTAGATTTTCAAGACCACGTGTGATCTGCTGCGCTCCATGTTGTTATCTGGCTCCTTCTTTGGTCTGTGCAATTCTTCATTCGAACACCTTTTCTGTGTTTTTAGCGACCAACTGCGCGGCCTTATTCGACCCACAGTCCCGATTCCTGGGATTCGGTACTCAGAATCTGATTATCCATATACAATGTGCATTGTCCAATTCGGAGATATTTCTTTCTATGTACGGTATCTTCATTTTCACTCGCTAATGACTATAAATTGTCAGAGGAACGTAGAAAAATCGTGCATGCATAGAAAACTTCCGTGGAATCGATACCCCCAATGCAAGAGCCCCTTAGTGAGGAGCTTTAGGGCAGTAACATTAGAACTTTTTTGGCAATTGAAACTGTTGCAGAGGGCGAGATGGATCAGTGGTTAGAGCGCGAATTTACCTACTGGAAGGTCCGTCGTTCGAATCCGACCTCTGCCGTTCGACTTCCCCTGTCTAGGCTTGGGCAACCTGGCAGTATCCCAGCCCTCGTGCTTCCTTTGGGTGGCATGGCAGTTAGGCACTGAAAGGGTGCTACAGCTGAACGATTACCATACGTTTCCAACATGTAAGCTCAAAGATTGGGACAAACACGCCCATTCCCTCACGCTTGTGTTGCGTTACCCAGGGGACTACTTCTGTTGATTTGTATCAGTCCCCGAGCCTTTTTCGCATTTCTCAGAAGCACTTAAATGTCGAGCCTGAGTGAGCGAACTTGGATCAAGACAGGATGTCCACTGTATACTGTGGAACCTCGTAACGTTCAGGCGAAGTTTCGTTATTACGAGAGTGTAATTTGGCTTGCATTTATATGGCCCTCTATTCAGGAAGCATTTGAATGATTGGATAATAAGAGTGCCATATGGGACAATGAGGAGAAAACCAACTGGGATAAGTTTGAAGAAATTATTAGCGGTCAAGTAAATGTGGTTTTTGCTTGTCTTATTTCATACACAGTAATCCAACACCGGATTTTGTGTGCTATTCGCATGGCCAACTTTATCTATTCACCACTCCAGCTAAATTCCCACGATGTACTGATTCGCAGTTGGCATGGTTAATATTCTTAAAATTCCGTCATTTCCCCGCAAACCTGTACCGCCATTCATTGTCACGCGCAGTGACGGTCTCTGAGCTGCTAGCAAATGGGCATTCACCGAAACCAGTTGATTCAAATTGGTACCTCCTTGAGGAGGTGTACAAGTTCCTCAATTGCAATTCCTTGCCGGAACCGAAGACTAAACACTTTCTGGTTCCTCAAACGACTGATTAACTCTTCCATCCTAAGACACCGCAATCGAAGTGTCCTTAGTGAACTATCACTTTGAATATTTTGTCATTAATGTAGCTGGTACACCATCTCACCTTTTCAGTGAACTCTTCTTCACCAGAGTGGACTTGACTTAGCTATGAATTTTGAAATGCGCCTTAGTTGCCATATCGATCAATGGTAAGAAAACTGAAAGAGGTAATGTAACAATACATGGTTACTCAATAATTTTAATCCGTGTCATTCTCACCTCGAGCGAGGAAACACTGGACTCAAGTCTCACAAGTAGTCGAAAATTGTCCGGTTTCTTGGGGCCACCCGGATGGTTAATGGATCCTGCGCGCCTCAGAGACGTGTCCAAACACTTTCACCCCACATGTCAGATGTCCAGAGTCCGAACCTCGGTATGGTCATGTGTAGGCACTGTTGTTGAGCTCAACTGAAGGCGATATTTGAGTTCAGCGCCTCCATATTTCGGTGCAGACTAACCCGAAGAAACATGTCAGAACAAAATGGTGACTTTTTGAACCAGAAGGGTGTGAACACAAATCCTGCAACGACCTACAACCAACGCAATAATTATCGAGTTTCCAATACTCATGATTGTGGTAGTATAGGACCATAGCTTTATGATGAATTGTCTTGACTAGACTTCTGGTATCCCTTCGCTTTTCATTCATATAATCACCAACCGTACAGTCCGGCTGTTCGTTCCGTTGACCGTCCCGATGCGTAGTCCAATCAGTTTCGCAGCATAAATCTTATGGTTCTACCTGTCTCTAAGGTCCCGTAGAAGTTATCACCAGGTTACCGCAAGATCTCTGTGCTACCCACTGTGGTTAACCGCGCTGATTGGCTGAGAGCTTCGTAATCCTCAACATAAATACGTGAAATAGGCGGGTTTCCGTCAAATGCGTCCACCAGCTTTCTTGGTAGACCCGCTACTATTGCGTCGTACCACGTATGTGAGTATATCTACCGTTTGACCTCTCCAGGATTCAGTTGGAACGATATTCAAGATATCGAAGTGCTTTTTCTTCCTGTGACACTGTTCGTAAGCTCGATCGAAACTGGAAAACCCACTGCAAGTTTCTACATTCTTGGGTCTTATCAGGTAGGCGTACTCCCAGAGTTTCCGTCATTTCGGTTGAAGAATATTATAAACGAGAGATTCAGTTGAATCTGCCGGTTACATCAACTTAATTTATAAGTGAGTGCTTATTACCACATACATACACTGTGTTGCGTAAGTACGAAATGACGGATGGACTAGGCCTACCAGATGAACCCCAAGACGAATGAAATCAAGAATGATCTGTCCACTTTTCATCGGCCTTATGAATACTATCATTTGAGGGGAAATACTTCAACATCTTGAGTGTAGTTTCAGCTGAAACAACCTTTGTGTAGGACATTCAATAAAAAACCGTATAAATATAGAAATCCCGCTCAGGTTCCCCTTTAACACCAATCTGCCATGTGCTATACATATTGGGATATTTTCTGTTTTATTTTGTTGCCGTCCAAAAACTTACCCTCTTGTTTTCCTTCACTTAAAATTGGTCGCTATGGGGTAAATTGGAGAATAATTCATTGGCCCATCGACGGAGTGTGAACTGCTACACCCCATGTCTGCAGTCTTTGTCGAAAAAAAACTCGGACAACGTGTTCCATCGATGTATAACTTGAGAAATAACCTCTGTATTCATTAGTGTTTAACGAAGGTCTGCCTCAATATGAGCTTTTCAGGCACCTCGTTGGGTCCCCAACCTCAACTGATCAGTAGCTTCTAGCCGACCAATGAATAAAAACGCCTCTTGACTGTATAGCTTTTGAAAAGAGTGGATAGCATTTTCGGTTAAGACGGCTTCCGTTCCTGGGGATTTCTCCAAATTATCGTCTAGTCGCCACCACATTTGTCAAAGTGAAGAGAGGCAACGTCGGAAGGACAGTTTGTAATTGAGTAAATGAATGTCGCTACCTGACGGCACACCATTGGCATACATGCCAGTTGTTGTCAGACTGTTACGTGGTCAAACACTGATATGGACTTTGAAAATAATGGTCTATTGTAGTGATGTTGAGGAATTAACATTTACCACATTGGCAACCGTGTTTAGGACAACAAAAGGCTTGGGCAAACCTTGAACATAGAAATATAATGGCATCCTGATAGGCGCTGTAGAATTCTAGATAAATTGATCACCTTTTTAGTTGTCGCTGATTTTATTGAAGAGATTTTCATGAAGTCTCGATTCCAAAGCGAGATACGCTGTCATTAGCCAGGTGAGTGGTACACCATGTGGTAACGGTGAAGCATCACGCGTTGTGCGCATGACCTGACGGACTACATTCGTCTGATTGGCTGACAGTGTCTGTTCGTCACGTGATCACTTGTTCTTAACCCGTTTTCTATCATGCACTTTTGCTTCATGAACTAGTGCTACTCAGTGCGCGTATCGTGTATATCACTGTCCCCGTCTTCGCTGCTCTGGTGGCTTGGTCCGGGCAGCTACGGGAAGCAATCCCGCAACTGCCTACAACTAGCTTACTTTCGCCGATCCAGATTGGCAGTTTGTCTTCATCATTTGCCAGCTTCAAATTTACGACCAACTTCCGCCTGTTTGTTGTTCTCCTTCGGATGTTTCATCCCCGAAATCCGATAAAGCCCGTTGACTGTAACCACCCGAATAGTTGGTGATGGTGGTGCAACACAATTATTTATCGAAATGAGCCTTCATTGCTAAACGCCGGTACTCCAAGGCCACCGTTGTGCCAATGCTGAGTCGATCAAGCTGTTGAATCAATTCGATCTCTGCTAGACATTTCGATTTATGACCACTTCCAAGTATTCGGTTGTGAACAGATTCAAAAGCATATAAGTTAGCTGCGTGTTTATGCTACACCAAGAACAGCAACAATGGATCTCCAATGTAGTGAGCCGAAAGTACACCCCAACATGTTTCAGAAAAATGCGGTTTACGAGAGATGCCGCGCGTCGTCGACTCCATCATGTCGAATTTCAAGACAAAAGTCAGCTTGTGCGAGATCGACACAATCGAGTCTACGTGATATATATGATTTGAGTATAGCAACAGTTAGTCAGCTTTGTGTAGGGTTGTACTGGCTGCTAACAAGTGCTCGTCTTGCGAGTCTCCAAGTGGTGGTCGTTACCGAATGAAAGCCTAAGTTACCGTGGCACTTGCCGCCAGTACATACAACCGAATAGCTTTGCAGCGATGGGACAGTCACAGTCTTGTTGATCCTGCTGCAACAATATGGATTAAATATGCTCATGCCCGGTTGGCGAAGTCACGTCAAAGTAAAACAGGCCGCAGAACCACCAAGGGAATTGCTCGAAAAGAAACACGTACAGTAATTTTCCAGAAAAATAGTCAGCTACGTAACTAACTCGTCTGAACTTTTTTAAAGATTCGCATACACAAAACGTTGGATGAAAAACAAGGAAGTCGGAGAATATTCTTTTTGTTTGGGTTGCAGTCATAGAAGGATATCAAAAGGCTTTTACCGCTAGGTATGAGTGATATATCCAAATGCATCCAGTCCCAACTGGAGTATCAAAGGATGGCACTTAGTCTTTTGAAGTACTCACTGCAGAACCGCTGGATGGGATGACCTTGTCCGTTAATCAGCCAGGTCACCGAATTTGAATTCGCCGATTAACTTGGGGACTAAATACCCTATGACCTTTGATAAATGCGGGTGCACACTGGAAAGGGGTATCACCTTTATTGCACTAAAAATGCTATGTAGTTAGATCGAAGTGAAACATATGAGAACCTCTAATACCCTCAATCAGAAATTTTCGCCTCATCAGCATACGCCTGAATCAACCATAAATATACAGCAGAAAGGCTATCGACAAACGGGCGACATATTCCTGAATACATACACGTGAAATATGGTAGTATATTCACTGACCTTCAGATATCACGGAGGTATGCTTGTTAGTGTTATAGTTGTAACGTAATTAAATTGATTAACAGAGGGTGACAAGCACTAACAAATGTCTGTTTTACCAGAATGATGATGGATACAATAGTTAGGTGCACTTGATAAAAACAGATACATGCGAAAAGTGGAATAAACCAAAAAGTGACTTATCGTTTGAGGATAACTGTTGAGAGTTCCTGAGTGAAGCTCCAGACGCGGTTGACTTCCTGTCCTGTGCGCGCGTGCGTGTGTTTTTGGGCCGAGTTGCATGCCTATTTATTGTGTGCACAGTGTGAAGAGAGGGGTGCCCATTCCTGTTTGATAATTGCACGAACATGAATACAAGTTGACCTGATGTGGTTCGTCAGCCTGGCGCGTGACGCAGGTGGTAGCCGCGTAAACAGATGGGAAATTGTAGTGTACATGTTGTCGGCTAAGGTTGCAAGTGGGAACAGGAATTCTTACTTGTTTCGAATATTTGTGACGCGTGATCTAGTGAGTGACCTCTACAAATGCTCTCCCCCTAGAGAAGGAGAAAATTAGGTGTTAACCTGCAAGAGGGATAATATAGGTGTTGTCAGCAGACAAGTCACGTGTTGTCACGTGATGCACGTTTGTGGGTTGTGGAACAACAAAGCACGAGGTAGACAGTGGATGCGGGTGCAGTAATCAGATTGGGCAACCGCTACATGCTCTCAGGTATCAACGAAAGCAATAATTATTGCTTGGACAGCGTGCGTTCTCTTCATCCTGTCATCCATCTACATTTCTTTCAGCCAGTTTTTCAAACTTGAAACGTCCCAGCGAATGCGCTTTATGCTACCTTATCGACCAGGTCAACTCAAGCCCAGTTGAGAGGCTTCCACTGATGTGATGGAATGGTGTGTTACTAATGCCAGTGACATCACAGATAAGTCCGACGCAGTAGAATAGGGCTTTTCCATCGAGGTGAGTTCTCTTTAAGAGCAACCTTGCACAAAACCCCGCAATCTATCAGGCCGAAAGTATTCCCACTTTGATTGCATCAAAGATATCTTCACCATGGCACGTTTTGTTTTGCTCACTACTTTGCCGTCGGTTCGGCAATAGCGCTCTTTTTGGTGCGCATTGCTCAGTTATTTTGAATAGGACTAATTTATGTGTAACGCCGCCAAACCAGCAGTATTATAAGACTGGTATTTCGGCATAATCGACGCATACCGTTTTCGACCAATTTTCTCCATCACTGACCCCGTACATCTTAAAGTTTGCGTTATGTCTGAATAGCACAACCACACAGATACAGATGGTGCGGACGGTAGTGCGACATTCTATCCAGGTGTAAGTTGTTTACGGTGCCGGTCAACTACCCGTGACCGAGCGTTGCGAGTGTACCAGTCGCGCTACAGACTGTTGAGATGCTTAATTCTCGTGATTCTCAAAGTGGATGAAACATCTCTACATTGCTTTTCGATTTTTCAGCATAGATTAGCTTTTCTTTCGGCATAAAATCTCGACTAATCTGTGGAGAATGGAAATTCCCAAGGGAATAGTTGTCACTCTATGTTTATCTGTCTGTAGTGTGTATATTCACAAGCAGTGGATTATACATGTCTAGGGTTCCACTTAGTAAGCTACGCGGATTTTAAGAAGGTCGCAAAAGAATCGTTAGATTTGTTGTTCATTCATTTGGATACAGTTTACCCACAGTGAGTGGTAAGGATAAATGCATGTAAACTTGTCCAGTGTTATGGCCTGCTTTTCCCATGGTGAATTTATACGCTGGTTGAATCGCAGTTATAGAGCATTCGGTCTCGTCCCAAGGCTGGTATTGACAGTGCGTCACACCGCTGCGGAAATCGGAACCAGCCGACTGTGAAATTGATCTTGTGTCCACTTATTTTCAGAGTGCATGCTAGCGCTCGAAGCATTTAGATGGCGAAATAGGCCTTGTCTTCGTTTCGGCTTTTTCACTACCAACCGGTAATTTTTCGGACCGACCACCATTTTTTCCCTCGTATGGCCCGATGAAGACTGTTTGATTGGCCCACGCTAACCACCGAATGGTTCACTTGCTCTCCTCGCTATCATGTCGAAAACAAACATGTTTGTTGGTCGTCTCCCATGTTCGCATCAGTTGTTCGATCACACTCGAGTGATAATTGCAATAAACTCTTGCCTTCGACCAATCTGCAGAGCACACACTAGCTAGCCTGAGTTTGGTGGTTGATCAGATGTCTGTTGATCTGTTCACCTCCTGACCAACCACCAATGAAAGCATGCGAGCTATAAATATTTCGGTACACCTGAAAGTGGCCAGCGGAGTCACTCAAATGTGAAGTGGAAGATGAGCATGTCCATTGTCTACGCGACGCGTCCATTGGGTATCTCGGTGGCTCGGATTCCTCAGAGAGGTGCACGGTGTTGTGCGAATGCGGGAAGTTTTCATCTCTCGAGGCACCTTAATTTCACGCACTGTCGGGCACTGCATAACTGGCTTTGACAGAAGTTGAAATTGCTTTCGGTGCTTCTCGATGGTCCTAGGGCGGCGTGGTGTGACTTTGGGGAACAGTACATTGCAAATTTTTACATGGTAAGGCGTATGATGTACAGGAGTGTGTTGCGTTCCGGATCAGTGTTTGCTCTGTGACTCCGCTTACTGTTTTCTTTTAATTTCGTTAGTGTGCTTTGCCGTCTCGATATCAACCCACTCCTGCCTACTGTTTCGCATCCTCTTCAATCTTGATGTGTAATCACACGTATTTTATGCTGATCTGATTAGAATACGGCATATCTTTCTTCAGTCTTAGTTTTTTTGAGCTTATTGGTAGGTTTAGCCTTCCAGCAATGGTCAGTTTTGTCCGTGGTTCTCCAACACGATCTGTCCCAAGGATCCTCACCTCGATTCCTCTACTGAAAGCCCGTGCTTTCAACTCGCCATTTCATGCGGCGTATGATTGAGCTCAAGGTTGTATCTATCACTCTTATTATGCGCCGATGTGTTCCTGGCCTGTCTTTGGGAAACTAGTCTATTCCTTGCGAGGATTTATATTTATGAGTGGATAGTGGAGCCCCGAGTGACAAACCTTGGTCAAACCGAAATGAACCAAGCTTGGAGAGCCATGTATTATCACTCATTCCACTCATACCAAGATCTGCACCACATAGGCCGCGAGCGTATTTCATTTAAGCTGCTTCAGCGACACCTGTTTATTTTTCTTGTTCAGGTACCCGTTTCTCCATAAACCTTACATTTCCTGACATTGAGCACTGTTTTTTTGAGTCAACCTGGTGATATCCGACATACCGCTCGAGACTGTGACACCTTGGATACCCGGAATTTCTGATTGTTTTCTGCATTAGCTGTGTCCAGATCATAACTCTATATGTAACCATCAATCGTGTAAGACTACAACCTATCAATTCGTATGGATAAGTCTCTACAATGCACATCTCTCAAGGACATTGCTTGAATGTTTTGATTTCAACATCAGAATTTGTCAGGCATTAACTAGACTACCCTTTATATTTTATCGCCGCGAATCGATGTGCCCCAACTGATAGTGCTTACGTGTTGCACCCGCTTTTCATCAATGCTGTGACCATATACTCGAATACACACATCACTAAGTGTCAGGAAAGCCAGATTTTTGAAATTCATACCATAATGCTTTAAACCCACTGAGATCCTCAAACTCCACCAAATTAGCAGTGGGTAAACCGTCAAGCATCCGGACCAGAAAAAACAGTTTCCGATTGGGTGCTCAAGCAGTCAATCAGTTCACGCACGACCGACGATGAGTGTTCAGGCATTACATAGAAGCACGGTCGACGATGACTGTTCAAACATGCCGCAGCGGCTGACGATGATAAGTGTTCACAAAACGCTGATCAGACAGCCAAGATATAAGGTCAAAAGCGCACTTTAGATACCGCGACGCCTCTTGTAATTTTCGCACTCCGTCGTTCGCAATAAAGCTGGTTTTTTCCTTGTTGGCGAGTCCTTTTCCGACACTCAGGCACTGGAGTGGGGATTTCAGTTGGTTACAACACTGAGAAATCACACAGAGTGTACATGAACTCGCAAACTATGCCCAATGGAACAGTAGAACTACTGATCGGCTGCTACATTCAGGAGGCACAAACTGTCACGTTGCAGAAGCTTAGTGCGAGTAAGGAATCTTAAGCCGTGAGATTAATGTTTGAATGGATGTTAGGCCACCACCGGAAGGCTTAGGCAACTGGTTCCAGATGTGTTGGCTAGAAGAGAGCAGAAGTCTTGTCTGAAACTCCTTCCGAGGAGTACTCGATCCGAAGAAAGGGCTTCTACTCATGGCCAGAAGGTATGGTCCTCAGCTGGCATATTGACCAGTTTGGTGTGGGATCGTTGGGATTAAATCGAACTGTCTTATGAAGGTATGCCTATTAGGGACACTGAATAGAAGATTGTGAAGGTGTAGCGACTTCAGCGTATACATCAGTAAGTGAGGTTTGCCCTCGGATGTCCTCCCGGGTTTTCGCGCATCGATAGCACCTTCATCATCCTTTAGTTTTAAAAACCGTCTCATGACAACTCATCGAACCAGATAATGCCCGATGCGCCCCAAATAGTTAAGGGTTTAGTCAGTGTGAAAATGTGATATAGGCAGAGTCCAATAGCCTGCTGCGCTGAAGTAGGTGAGGTCTAATGTAACACGACAGAGAAACCTTGAGTCTTTCACGAACTCATGGACCGCTACACAGGTTCGAAGCTTTCGCCCGTGTTTCCCGGGTCGCGTTTGTTCTTGTTGTTCAGCGGCTTCCGTTCATATGAAACGCACAACCGAAACAAGGGTAAGCACTTTAGGTTCTTTAGGCTCTCAGCGCGTATCAGTAAGCTTGCCAGTGTAAGGACTCATATTACAAGTGTCGAAAAGTGCTTTGAACTGGGTTATTAGATGCAATGTGAACAACCGTCGGAGGAAGGTCATTCCACGCGCCAATTGCTCGGAATGAGAAAAATTGTCGCCTAATAAAAGTGTGCGTTCTGAGCTTAAAAATCTTCGTATCATGTCTCCGCCGTGTGTTGGTGGGGTCAACGGTGAAAAACCTGCCGACCAAACCTTGTCCAAACAGGGCGTAAGTGTTAGATCTCCTCGGAAGCGACGATGCCCAAGGATAAATAGGCCAAGCACCGTGAGACGCGTTTAATAATCAACGAATTTAAGGCAGGCAACCATTTTGGTAGCAGCTCGTTGGACACGCTCAATGAGGGTCACGTCTTTCTTGCGTCCTAATTAGACAACTTGGTTGGCATATTCAAGAAGTGCTTAAAATCGGGTACTTCTCGATGTCATTCGCAAGCACTGAACAAGGAGCCCGAAGGCAGTCAGATCCAGTGATTGGTACAGAGATGCTTGCGACATATAAGTCTAATAACTAACATTGTGAGGATATGACCTCGATTGTCATGGGTTTTTTCCCGTACGTGCGGCTGGCAGCACCATTAGCCACAGATAATGTGGCGAACTAATCAACGGATCGAAAGTTCGTTGGGTCGGGTGGCACTGTACTTACTTTTACTCTGTTTCCGACTAAAACTGTAGTGTGAATAACCAATCGTTTATAATAAGCGACTAAAGTGGAACTATCCACCGGTGTATTTACAACTGCGGGTCGACTTAAGCATTTCCCTAAGACGGAGTCGTGGGATGTTTCCGGTGTAGAAGGAACAACGTGAAAGGCATGCAATATGAAAACGCTGACTGCCACGATGAACCTACCCGACCACCGCTATTTGATAACGCGACCTAATTCTCAGCTGGGTTTCTTCCTCGTCAAAAATTATAAATGTGAACGGCGAGAGCTAGACTATTTAGTGTGAACTATTATTTAGTGGGTACTAATACAAAAAAGCCACGGCGAATCGTGTTACACAACCAAAGTAAAATGGAAAACGAAGCAAAACTACGTACCAAACAGATGTACACGGCAAGCTGATTAAAGTACAGAGTGAGTACTTCTCACCGGAACCTTATCGAGCAGAACAGTAAGTAAATGGGGGTTCAGTCCGGACGCACGAAATTTAGATTAGGACCGCTTCCTGTCCCACTGGTGCCTACAAATTCACCATCTTTACTCACGTGCAATCGGATGCACGCTGTAATCCACCCGCTTTCAATTATAATACCTACAAGCGCTTTGATGGGTAGCATACTGATGCTTCAGGCTCACTGTGAGTAGTGGGAATGAGCCAACCCACTGATTACCCACCCCTTCCACCCCAAACCTTATCTGTGTTCAAGTTGTTCATGGAGTGATGGGTGCTTTTGCATTTTGGCAGAGAGCGCGCTAGAGTACGAGTACTCCGATGAACAGATAAGCCTGCTGCTGCTGGTGAGACCGGTTGACGCAGTCACCGGATTACCACGTTAATACCTGACGGGGACGAAGCAAAGGCAACTGTGTTACGACCCACGGGTAATAAACGCACTCCGTCATCTTTCTTCAAAAAAGACATATGTCCGCACAAACAATGTAATGGACTGTCCCTAAGTCAACACCTAGGAGGTGGTCATTGTGAATGGCAATTAATCTGACCAGTGTGGTGTTTTGTACCTTTCTTTTGCTTTCATTATAACGTTACGTATTTCATCAATTTCATAAACGCCTTTTGTCTGAATACGCAAAACCACAAAAACGCGCATTTGCACAAATTACATACAATACAGGCGTGGTCGCATTCTCCGATTTTTTCTTCTCATTTCACTCGCGCTTACAGCGGTCATTCGCGAGCTTCATGTGCTAACTCTGGTATCAAGACATTTCAGACTGTCTTCGGAGTTTATTGTAT